>APFE031334960.1:0-51140 GCA_000404065.3 Pinus taeda | reverse complement strand
TCCCTTCATCTTATTAATAACAATTTGTATAGGGGTTGAGGGAGGTGGCATGGGTGTGGTGGTGATGGATGTAGCATGTGAGATTCACACATGGGTACTTAAATATGCCTACCAATTGGTAGGTTCCTTTCATGATTCATTCCTATGCTATATTCATCCATGAACCACCCAATAATGATATTTTAGGGTTTCCACATTGGTTCATATAATATATATATATATAGAGAGAGAGAGAGAGAGAGAGAGAGAGAGAGGAGAGAGGAGGAGAGAGAAGAGAAGAGAGAGAGAGAGAGAGAGAGAGAGAGAGAGAGAGAGAGAGAGAGAGATGTATATATAGATGTATATATAGATGTATATGTAGATGTATATGTATATGTATATGTATACATACATACATATATATATAAACCTGCAAGAGCCAAAATTACATGGTAAAACTGCAAGAACTACAAATGGTAAAATAACCCCTAGCCCCACCCAAAATTACACTAAGAACTCAAGAACCCCTTAGAGCATGCAAAATTACCATTTTCATTCACCAAGCAGTGAAGATTTTCATTCACCATACCAACGAAGCAAGAGGTGAAGTCATGTTCACCCCCTTGCGAAGCCTACAAAAATACCATTTTTGTTTACCAATCAATGAAGCTTTTCATTCACCATACCAGAAAAGTAGGAGGATAATCTAGAGGAACATCAATGAAGCAGGAGGAGGAGCCATGGTAAAAAACCTAATCTTTTTACCCTCCATGTGCATGGTAAAAATCCTAGTTTCTGGAAAAAAATCTATGTTTGCATCTTAGTTTCTTAGTTAGAATGTACCCATCAGGAAATAACTATTATAAATAATAAATTCCTTGGGGCTATGGACATTCAACTTTTTATTTCCCTCTGCACACCATTCTCATTCTCCCTCTTGAAAATATAATCATTCAAGGCTATGAATCAATTCACAGTCATTAAATATTTTTGCTTTGTGTTTATAAGCATTGGCTACTAGCACTATAACCCCATATTCCACCAATGAATCTCTCTTTGTCATAGGTTAATCTGTAGATAAATATCATACACACCCAGATCAAAAGGAGGTTCTTGAGTCCTCTCATGGTCAGTGTTTAAGCGACTTCACACCTAATTTTTATGTTATCTACATGATACAAGCTCACAACCTCTCTACCGAATGAGTTACTTAGAATCAAGTGCCTTACACAACCTTAATCAAAATATCCAATCACAAGGTAAACTATCAACATCACATTATTCTTCAATTTACATTTATTCACCTTTCCTAATTCTCTCACTTTCCCAACAGGGATTTTTTTTTAAAGTTATTAACAAAATATTGTTTTATTAAACTACTTGCTCCCACCTCAGTTCAACACGTAGAATTAGTAAAAACAAAACCAAAGCTTTAGTCATTACATGTTGATATTTTCCAACTTGTTAATGCATCTATTAACCAATCGCAGACCAAAGAAGAACTTGTTAACACATCAAGTCAATCAAGTATTTACACATTACCACATTTGAACTACTCTAAGAGGCCTAATGATGGAATATTAGTATTTTGACATTTTTCTCCTAAAAAAACAAATTACACATTAGAAAATTTAGAAACATGGTGGCTTCCATAAGAATAGGAAGCAAAGATAAACTAAACTATCAAAAACTAAGGGAAGAGTCCATGCTAATCGAACTTCACCTCAGACTGTTTTGCTATGGAGAAAATTGAGCATATAATTTCCATTTTTTCCTTTGTTGCTTTATAGCTTTACAGGCTATATTTGAAAACACATATGTAGAATTTGATGTCTCGATTATGAGCATAACTGGATATATTTAATAGTTTTTGAAAGAGATTTCTTAAATGGGTGTAAATATTCTTTTGTAGTTTTTTGGTCCAATTTTGCACTAGATTTATGAACATGGTATAGCTATACGACTTTTAATCATAATATTGATGAACAATCACATAAATGTAAAAGGTTCATTTGATAAAAAACAAAGGCACAACCGCATATTTACACAAGCACAACAAAATTTAAATTATCATATAATTTCCTTAGTGTTGTAAGAACAACCTCCATTCACCTAGGGAGAAAAGAAAATAGGAGCTTAATGTTAAATGATAATAACCTATTATGATATCATACTTCTTAAATTACTCACTAATTCAAAAAATAAATGTGAGGCTCTTTTAACATAAAATTGAAACAGAAATAACATATGAAATCAATCACATAAAAATATGCATCAAACATATAGATTACCTAGGAAACCCAAAATTGAAAACATACCTTCTTCTTGTTGTTTCTGGTCCATTTCTAGAGCATCAATTCTTCAGTTACAGGGTGGTTTTACATTTGCAAAATTCTTCCTCCTCGATGTTCAATGGTGTCTCTTTCTTTGGCGATGAATCAAAGGAAAACCTAAGTTACTTAATGGATCCTTGAAAGTATATGGTTGATTGAAATATGAAATGATGGTGTGTTTTTTTATATCTCATTACATGAGGACCTTTATGACTTTTGGGACCTTTCACAAGAGTCACTTATTGAGCCTTGAAACAACATTATTATAACTCTATTTTTGTTTGAAATTCCTTTGTGTTTTTGTTAGGAGTCAGATTAGTTGTGATTTTATTACTTCGTCCTTAATTACTCTTTCATTCTCTTGTCAAAAACTTTATACTTCAACCATTAAACTCCTCATGGTTCCTATAATATATGTATATGGATCCTATTTATTTCCATGTCCTTGCCCATTATATTCTATTCAACATCTCCAATTGAAATTTTCACCCATGGGATATTGACAACTTATGTGAAACTCCTTAAATTATAGTATGGGTTTCAACCACAAGCTTATTTTTCTCATTGACACCCTTTTCTAGAACCTCGCTACCCTCTTTGTTGGAGATACATAGAAATTCATCATCTCTAATTTCATATGGAATTTGAAAAAATGTCCACAAAAGAAAGTTTGTTAGACAACACTACCATGGATATTATTTTCACATTTCACAACATTGTGAATGTATATGTCCAATTTAAGCATGAGACAAACTATATTCTTAACAAATTCATTTATCTTTCTTATATACTTTCTCCTTGAGTCCATTTTCTTGTATCATAAGAACATGTCCTCAATTCCCTTTGTGGATTGTGACCTCCAAGTGGACATTGTGGGACTTAAGGGGGAGGAATTCCTACTGTGGCATTCCATTTTTATTGCAAATTATGTTTCCCCTTATGAGGTGCAAGGCATGATAACCTCAATGTCAATGAGATTTTGACTATGTCTTGACTAAATTTTTATTGCTTCTTAATATTGGCATGTCATTGAGTCATCAAGTTTTAGGTTCTCTAAAAAATCCTCTACATTCAAGTGTTCTTTCCAATTTTTGGTGCATTTTCATTTTCACACATAAAGGAAATGTAGCATTTAACATGTCCCATCCAATGGCTATTGCTTGTCATGTCGCATATAAAATGAAAAATTACTAGGTGGGACATGTGTCCTCTAAGTTTTTCTATTCCCCTTATCTTTTTCCATGATTTAGTGTGAGAATTTTTGCATTATTTCAATATTATCAGGTTTCATATGCCTTGTGTTACACTGAAATTTGTCACCATGGCTATCTGCAGTTAATATGGCTCCATCAATAGTCATATTGTCCTCCTTGTCAAGCCTCATACCTTTGCTCTTCATGTCAAACTTCAAAAAGAGAGAAAGTCATTAAAAACATGTTTATCTCTAGGTACGCAGGTTCTCTCTACCATGCCTGCGTGTACGCATCCCAAGCTCATTGTACCTGTGTACTTGTACGCTCTGTAAGTCAAAGGATGGGTGCGTACCCCTGTAAAGGTCAAAAGGCGCGAGTTTCATCTTAAAAAAGTTACTTGTGGTCACTTCTAGAGCCTTCTAGAAGAGTGTTTGACGTGTATTGAGCGCCTCCAGATGGTTCATGCATCCCTATGATAGATGAACTTATCCCATCAAGAGAGGAGCTACCCCATCCAAAAGAGGGAGTATCCCATTGATGTTGGAACTGAATAACTTCCTCTAGAACACTATAAATACAGGCCTTGGGCCAGAGGAGGGGAGGTTGAAAGCTGAACATTCCAAAGGGTAGATGCTGCTTGAATTAGGACTTCCATTGTAAACTTGTGAGGAGAGATTACCATCCTTTCTTGTTGCCATATTGGAAGTGGGTGAGCTTGTCAAAGTAGAGGAAATCTCTTGTTGGACCCTGGGAGGAGCTTGCATAACACCAAGGCTCAGGTTGTAATGGTTCCTTTTTTGTTTCCTTAATACAAATAAGTCCATTCTTCTCAATGATTTGTTGTTAATGAATTATTTCATGCACTCCTTGTTCTATATGATGAATATGCTTTGTTTTATGAAATATTCAGGTGTTATGTAATCGTTTGACTGTTAGGGTATGCAAGTCTTAAAGTGAAGGAGGAGCTCATCTAGATCAGCAAGGCTGGACTGCTACAACAAGTGTTGGATTTGAGGTAGGATCGAACAACATTTGGTTTCTCATAGAATAATGTATGTTTAGAGAAGGATTGCTCTTGTTTGTCTTGTTTGTCACTAGAGAGTCTTAGACTCCTAGGGAGGTTAGGTTTGTCCGCAAAAATAACTCTTTTCGCATGACAAAACTAATTTCCTTTGGTGATGTGGCAAGTGAATTAAGGATGTTGGAGGTTAGATGGAAGGGTTAAGAGATAGTTGGATGGTGTGGGAGACTCTTGGGAGGATTTTTGTTACTTCCTAGAGGTTTTCCATCAATTCGGCCTTAAAACAGGCCATTTCAGGAAAACCTACAGGATGTACTAGAAACCTAGAGGATGATATTGTAGGAATTACAGTGAACCTACAGGATATAGTCGAGAGAAAATTGTGAGGTTTTGGAGGTGATGGGAGGCCTAGGAAAGGTGTGTGATGGGTGGAATGGAGTGAGAAAAATCCTAGGATCACTCAGAACTCAAAACCAAAGTTGGGATATGGATGGATTCGCTCAAAAAGCTTGGAGAAGTTTCCTTGTGAAATGATGAAATTGGTGAGGGTTTAATGACCAAGAAAATCAAATCCAAATTGGATGGGACAAATTTTTTATTAACTAGGATGTCTTAGGTCCCTATTCCAAGTGGAATCACTCAAAAATACCTATGTTAACCCATGCAAAAAAAATAAATAACATTACTAGTCAAAAATCTAGAAATTCAAGAACTAGTGAGTTAGTAAATCTAAAAAATGCCTAACCAAATCAAGTGAAAATGCAATGGGGTAATTTTTGTTATGAACTAGAATGTTTTTTTGATCTAATTCAAGTGGAATCAATTCGATTGAATCTCATTGAAATTCTTTAAAAAATAGCACAAATCTATTGTTCTTCGCTAAAAAGGAGGTCCAACAATCTAGATTTGAGAATAAGAAGACTAATCCAAGAAACTCAATGATTCCTATAAACTTCCAAAGCTTTTCCAAGGATGAAATAATGCTTGTGATCCTGCAAAATAACTTACATCAATCATTTAACTCAATCCTACAGCAAGAAATCATTAATTCTAAATGCAGAAATAGAAAGAACTAAAAACTAGAGATGCATGTGAATAAACAATGAAAAGAAGGAAATGAAATGATACAAAAGGGCTTTGAGGTTCCTGAGATGGCCAAGCCCAAGGAAAATCAGAGACCTATGGAGGAGAACATGATTTAGAAGCTGAACATGACACCAATCTTCATTATTTTCATCAATAGAATTACATCAATGCAATAAAATACAATGAAGCTACAAGAATACAAGCTCTCTCCACAATAACACTAATGAAAATCTCTCCCTAGAGGCAAATTCGACTTGTTATTTATACAAAATGATTAGGAACCATTCCCCATGAATGGAAGAAGCTTTCCCCGCCAAAATCCCTTGATTAGTGGATCTAGTCCCCAATACTAGGAATTTGTATTAAATGGCAGGCAACACATTCCTAGATTTTATCTATCATGCCCTAGAGGAAAATTTGGAAAATTCGACTTGGTACTTATACAAAATGATTAAGAATCATTCCCCATGAATGGAGGAATTTTTCCCCACCAAAATCCTTTGATTAATGAACCTGCTCCCTTGATTAGTGGATCTGCTTCCTTGACTAGTGGAACACATTCCTAGATTTTCTCAATCATTGGAGTTCCCACAATTTGTGCCATAATTCCATAATATCTTGTTGAATTATTATTTATTATTGTTCCTCTAGTAGTAGGGAACAAGTCCCTAAATTATCTCATTCTCCAACTCTTCATAATCTGCCCAATATTCTCTTAATATTCCACAAAAAATAAATAATATTAGGCACACATATTCAATTGTTCATAAACCTTCGTAATAAATATATTAAAGTTAAAAATAAAGTATCTAATGCAAAAAGAGAGGTTTAATGTATTGAAGGATGGTCATAAGCCTTAATTTATGTCTAATTTAGAGGCCCATCACAAGTGTAACAAATTTGTCTCTCACAAAGAGAAACGAAAGATGAACTAAAAGGTGACATGGATGGTTTAATAGGTGAAATGAATGGTTTAAAAGTATACTTGGAAGGTTTGACAAATTTGTTGCAATAAAGGCTTCCTAGTGGTGACAAGGTAATCCACGAAAATCATGATGAGGACAAAAGGAATATGAATTACGATTTTATAGACTCCAATCTGGGGTTTAAGAACTACCACATTCCAAAGATAGATATGGGGAATTTTTATGGAAAGGATCTAGTAACATGGATACTACAGATGGAGCAATATTTTGATCTACAGGATGTGCAACCCTCACAAAAGGTATGTATTGCATCTTTATATTTAGACCCAAATCAGTTTGTATGGTATAGATGTTTTTTTTTCATAAACCACTTTTCACCTGGTCAATTTTTGCGGAGGAAATGATCGCACATTATGAAGGTACAAAGAGAAACACCTTCTTTAGCCAATTGATAAATCTCAAACAAAATATTTCAATGGAGAAGCACATTAAAGACTTCCAAAAAGTGAATATTAGGGTAACCTATATTTTAGAGGAACATATGATTGATTTCTTCATAGGGACTTTAAAAGATAACATCTAACATGAGGTTCAACTTTGAGAACCTGATTCATTGGAGTAGGCATTTAGGGTGGCAAGAAAAGTTGAAAGTTGGAAGTGTCATTGATCCTAGTCTTCCACAACCTACAAGGTTAAAGCCACAATAATTGGAGGAAAAAAGAGCAAAAGGGATTTGTTATAGTTGTGATAGAAAATACACTAAAGGTCATAAGTGTGATGAGAATAAATTATTCTACATATATTGTGAAGAGGAGGAAGAAAATTAATAAGAAACATCAAAAGAGGAGGATATACGCCATGAACCAACCCCAGAGAAAGAAGAAATGAATCCGACCATATATTGTAATGCATTGGCAGAAATTATCACTCCCCAAACTCTAAAGATAGAAGGATATATCAAGAATAAAAAGGTAATAGTGTTGATTGATTTGGGTAGTACCCATAATTTTATTCATTGTAAGATAGACAAAGAAATGAATTGCTTCCTATATCCAGCATCACAGTGTCAAGTGATGGTTGCAAATGGAGGAACTATAAATTTATCTAGAAAGTGCCATAATATCAAGCTAACCATGGGGGAATATGTATTGAATAGTCCAATGCTTTCCATTCCAATGGGTGGTGTTGATGTTGTACTAGGAATCCAATGGTTACAATATTTGGGGATGATAGCTTTCAATTTTCAAGAACATTTCTTGATTTTTTTTGGGGAAGGAAAATAAGTTGAATTAAGGGGTATGCAAGGAAACAAGGAAAGATAATCAGCTCTAATGGCATGCAAAGCTTCTGAAGAAAGAACAATGAGACATAATTGCATAATTATGCTCACTAGGGATTCAACCATCGAAATCATCTAATTCTCCAGATCTCCAAAAAGTCTTGGACAATCATTCCAAGGGGTTTGAGACTCCCAAAGGCCTCCCACCTATTCATGATCATGATCATGTGATTCACTTGATTCCAGGAAGTGTTCCTCAAAACATCAGGCCTTATATATATATCCTTATGCCCAAAAGAGTGAAACTGAACGTATGGTTGCAGAAATGCTAGAGGCTGGAATAATTCAACATAGTCATAGTTACTTCTCTTCTCTAGTAGTATTGGTGCACAAGAAGGATGGATCACGACATATGTGTCCAGATTATAGGGAGCTCAACAAGCTCATTATTAAAGATAAATTTCCCATTCTTGTCATTGATGAATTGTTGGATGAATTACACGGAGAAATATACTTTACCAAGATGGATCTTCGTTTAGGATATCATCAAATTAGAATGAAGACCGAAGACATTATGAAAAAAAACATTCAGAACTCATGAGGGAAGTTGTAGGAAGCTCCAATTTGTATGGCATAGTACCAATCTTTTGCAACACCTTGTATGGACCATAATTTGGTGATAATTTATTATCCTTCTTAGCTTGCTTGAGGGACATTTGTTTATATGGTTGTAGCCATAAGAATACCCAGTCGCCTACATCAAAACTTCTTTCATTGCAATGTTGATATGTCTGTTGTTTCATTCTATTATGCGCCAAAGTGAGGTTATCCTTTAAGAGTTGGAGAACCTATTGTTGATGCTTGATGTGATCTTCCACTGCTTGAATCTTTTTCTTCTTGAGATGTCCTTCTATCTTGAGAGTTTGAGGGGTGGTAATTATTGTCAATGCATTACAAGATATGGTCGGATTGATTTCTTGATGTTTGATGTGATCTTTCCCTTCTTGAACCTTTTTTATTCTTGATATGTCCTTCTATCTTGAGAGTTTGAGGAGTGGTAATTCTTGCCAATGCTTTACAAGATATGTTCGGATTCATTTCTTCTTTCTCTAAGGTTGGTTCCTAGTTTATATCCTCTTCTTTCGATGTTTCTTGATCCCTTTCTTCCTCCTCTTCACAATCTATGTAAAATAATTTCTTCTCAGCACACTTATGGCTTTAGTGTATTTGCTATCAAAAATTTAATAAAGCCCTTTTTCTCTTTTTTCTTCCAATTGTTGTGGTGTAAAAATTGTAAGTTGTGGAAGGCTAGGAGTAAAAACAATTCCATATTTATAGTTGTGAGTGGTAGGGTTCCTTGTTTCCATAATTCCGCTTTCAATTTTTCTTGCCAACCTGAATGCCTTCTCCAATGAATTAGAGTAATCATTTTTGGTCTTTGACAATTTCCTACTCGCAAAGGTTATAGGATGGCCCAGCTCTCCTTCACTGGCCTGTGTTAGAACTGCTCTGAACACAATGCACGAGGCATAAACATGTACATGGACATACAGGATATTACAAGAAGTTTATCAAGGCTTATGCTCAGGTTATTGTGCCCATGGAGAAACTATTGAAGAAGGATGCTACATTCTATTGGGATGAAGAATGTCAGTGTAGTCTGGATGTATTGAAAGAGAAGATGGTCACCGTGCTGATCTTGGTATTCCTTGATTGTAAGAAGGAATTCTAGTGTCACACGCAGCTGCTTAACACTCCTCGAGGCCTCCAAATGTACTATCACCATGATCTTGGAAGGTTCCACCACCAACCCTTGCTTGCACACCACATGACCCAGCAAGATCCCAAAGGGGACACATAATAAACACTTCTTCAGATTCAGCGTGATCTGATATCTGTGGCACGTATCCAACATCAAGCGCAGACTTGCTACATGGCGTTTCAGTAACCCGAACACCTTCCAGTCATAAAAATACACCTCTAAGAACTTATAAATGAACTCCTTAAATGCCGCTATAACTACACAAGAGAATATCGTAGGTGCATTCTTGAAACAACCCCATTCTGTCGTGAAGGTTTTTTTGTTCCTATCTTCTGGCGTGATCTTGATCTGATAGTACCTCGAAAACCCATCAGTGAACGAATACGCCTCCTGCCCTCCAACGTTGTTTAATAATTCATCTGTAAATGGCATCGGGAATGGGTCATGGACGCAGGCAACATTAAGTTTCCTCAGCTCTACGTAAATCCTTATTTCTCCCTTCTGTTTCTTCTCCTGAACCACCATCGAGCTCACCCACTCAGATTATTCCACAGGTTTGATGATGCATGCTTCTAGCATCTTATCCAATTCCAAGCGAACCTTCTCCTTGTATTTGGGATTAAGGTGATATGTCCTCTACTTGATAGGCTTCGTGTCTAGATTCAAAGTAATATTCATAACACCCAAGTTGCCTATTATGCCCTTCAGGTCCGAAAACTTGGTAGGAAAAAGATCCTGGTACTCGCAGAGTAACTCAACAACTTTATCCACTTTGGAATCATCCTAGTAATCCCCAATTTTTGAAAATTTTGGCTTTTCTTGAGTACCAATGTTCACTTACTTGGTTTTCAATGGCGCGGTGATGTCCAGGTTCTCTATCTGTGGGCCCTCAACTTCACGATTCACTTCAGCCTCTGGAATATTAATATTTCTTGGATCTTCATGCTCCCCCTCAGTGATCACATTATAGTATTCCAGCGCATGGTGTAGCTTGGTGCTCCAATATGGCTGAACCCATTCCAGAGTTTCCTACGATATTCTAAAGATCACTACCTTAACCTCTCGCAGGGCTTCATAAACGCTCTCGAACTCATCTTCAAAACTGAAGGTCATTAATAATCCTTCCCTCAATATATCCCACTTCATTGTGCCATGGTAGAGCTCTGTCTCTAAATACCAGTTCATGGGGTTGTGTCTAAAGTATGGCAAAACAAGTGTAGCCACTCCGGATGTGGCTCCGTTCCATAAGCTTTAGCCCACTTCGATAGATGATCACGTGGATCATTCCTCCCATCATATTTCTCAATCAATCAAAGGTTAGGTCGACCGAACCACAACCTCATCATTCTTATATAGTCTCTTCATTCATCAAAGCTATCGTTGTGCATACCCCACCATCGTGTGGGTGTAGCGCGCAGTGCCAAATCTAGTGCCTGGAAACGATGATCCTCAGCGAATTCGCACTCAAATGCATCCAAAAACTTATCTATGTCAGTTAAACCATATAATAGTGTAAACTCCTTACCTCCGACGAGATACAATGCAGGGATTTAGTCATCATGTTACAACTTAGCATAGATACTTCGTGCAGTCAGTTCTGCCAATGCTCCAACTCTTCATCTGAATCCAAGGTACAGGAACTTTCCTAGTCCCATGTAATCTGTTCATCTGCTGCCAAATTAATCCAGTCTTGATCTCGCATTGTTATGTTGTAGATCTCGTCCAAGTCATCATCACTCTCTTCATAGTTGCAGACTGGTTCAGTATAGCACGATCCTTCTGCAAGGTCCAACAGTACTACAACCCGAAGCAATCTCCTTTCAAACGACATTATCCACTTGTTCAAGTTGATCACCCCATTCATGTCAATGGCCCAATAAATTATGAGGAGCACGGTGTATGGATTACTATTGTCAACGATCTCTAGTACCTCAAAATCATCCAATGTGCTTGCACCTTCTATATCCATTGTTACTCCATGTAGTTATCCCATAGGGATGATCTTCTGCTGGTTTGTCATTCTAAGCTGGATCGGAGACCATTGCAGCATAGGTCTCCCCATTCTCTCCCACATTTGTTTAGGCAAAACATTCGTGTCAGACCCCGGATCCAAAATGACTTGGTCCATCTCATAACCTCCTTTTTGCACGGTGAGCCTCATCTCCCACCTTGTTCTTGCCTTATGTTTTCCAATTTTTCTAACTACGCGATGTCCATCATGGTCATTTTCTTTACCGTCACATTTGTTTATCAACTCCTGTAGGCCTTTCACATATTTTCTATCATGCAACAACTTCAAGAAGATTTCTAAGAACGTGGTAAGCACAGAGGGATCAATTTTTGTAGGCACGTTGGTGTCTGGTACTTTATTTTCGCTTCCTGAGGTAGATTCCTCAGCGAAGCTTTTCTTGGCCTCCATGAACGTTTCCTTCGTGTGCTCTAGATCAAAACCAACTTCCTTCTCTGGGGCCTTGCAAACCCATATGTCCTTTTCATGTTGTTTTCTCTTATCATCCCTTATTGTTATCCTGTTTCTCAGCACGATATTCACATTCGTATCTTCCCTACGGGGCTTAGCTCTCATCATTTGTAAGTTTTGCAAGGTTGTCGAGGCTACCCCTTTTTCTCCTGCATCTTAGCAATCAACACAGGGAATTTTTATATAGTGTGGTCAAACTGGCTACAGTATTGACATGACGGGCGTGTCTGATTCTGACACTCCTACGTGTAGTGCCCTAGCGTTCCACAATTATAGAAAATAACCTATCCGTGACCTCTACCAAGTCCTCCTCCTCAGCCTTGTCCCCGTCCCTGATATTCTCTGTGCACTCCTCAGGCACCCTGCTCTGGAGGCTGAGTTTCTGCTTTCATTCGGTAGTTAGGTGTTCTTTCCATTATCAATTCGTAGTTGTGACATTGGTGCTCATCGTGGCTCGTCGATTTGTAGAAGTTGCAGAACAACTGTTGTGGTGTCTGAACAAACTTTTGAAGAAAATGAAAATTATCCATGGTGTATTTTCCAGCCACCTAAAAAATAGCACACCATAGTGCGGCCCCCATACTCATCCCTGTTGGAGCTTCTGTCCTCAGGGGAATTGGTCCCCCTCCTGTGATATAGTTCGCAAATATGGGATAGTGGTCTTTATCATGCCCCTGGATTTTACATTTCAAGCTCTAGACTTCCTCACACACCTCTGGTTTAGTCTCCTTCTCTTTCTTCAAGCTCTACAATTCCAAGCAGAGGTTTTGCAACTGGGAGTGAATATACTCACCCCCAAGGTTACATCCTGCATGGGCATTGCATGCAACCTCATCACGATTTCCAGGGCTTCTGCCTGAGTTCATATTTTCTGCTGCGACAAAGAAATCCTCAGGTGGGGCAGAAGTGAGGCTATAAACCACTTGCGGTGCTGGCCATCTGTGAGCTCAATATTAGCTTCATGGATCACACATTTCAACATTTGATCTAACTCCCAAGGCATTTCATTGACCCTCATCGTGATATCCTTAAATCTGGCTACTGACTGCGAGTCAAACTTAGGTTTACTAAATTATTTGTTTAAAGCAGCCTTAGTTTCTGCTAGCATTGCCACAAGATGATCAGAACAGTACTTAACATACCATGTCAGTGTGCAATCCTACAAAGCAGTAGCTAACTGCACCTTCTTTATGTTTTCATTAGTGATCTACTGTGTGGTCCACACAACATTCGAAACAAACCAGAACGGATATGTATCTTCACTCCCTATACCCTTGAAAATTGGCAGCCTTATTGTGCTCGACATGTTGAACGACGGAGGTGTGGGCGAAGGTGTATGTTGTGGAGGTGGAGTGGATGGATGATGTGTCCGTGGAAAACCCTGTCTTATCAGCTGGACAACACTCCATGGTGAGGCATGTACCATTCCCTCATCGTCACTCGAAGGAGGTCCAATCAACGAGCTATATTCAGGACCTACTTTCTCTTAATTTCTGAAGATTTTTCCATTTCGCGTAGCTCCAAACATCAAGGAAATGGCATAACCCGTTTTTCACACAAGAGCATCTTAATCTAGGTATTCAAAGATCTCAGATACTTACCTCGTTGTCCCTTGAAGAAGCATCACTTTGCTTCGTTGTAGCTGACTGAGGTATCAACCGCGAACTCTGTAACAAATCCTCTTATAATCCGATCGAACCAGTGGTCGACAGCGCACGTGATCTTGGCTTCAGGGGCTTCTAATTGTTGTATCAATTCTGGAGTCCACACTATAATTAGCTATCCACCCGTATAATTTGATTAGGAAGGTGCAGAAGAAACTTTCGTGTGTTTTTGTATACCAATATCTATCCAACCACTACTCTTTTGACAGGCGTGGATTTCTGTTCTCTTACACAGCAAATTTGTGAATCTTCCTATCCAACCACTTCTCAATTTCCTTCTTGGTCAGATTCTAGTGATGCGACATTACACATCTCCTTCAAGAAGACCCTAGTCCTGGCAACGAAACCATTTGTTGGCTTAGGGGGTCCTGACCTAGGTTCAGAGTTAAATGTGCCAAACAAAACCCTACACTACTGGTCCTTTCGACATCAACCCAGGTAGCGCAGGCTGAAGTCTCACCCAAAGTAGTATGGGGGGATGCTGGAACCAAGTTTTCGCATCCAGAGATCAAAGTGATGTCTTTTATTGCCCTAGATTTTCCTCCGTGTAGATCTATAATCCCCTAGGGCTCAGTATTGTAACTTCCTTTAAACGGCCTCTAGACCTTTGCGCAGGTCTATGATAGGTCTTTTTAGACCCTTCATAGTTGAATCATCCACTTACGCGCATCAAGAAATAACCCTAGATCTGAGCTCGTGTAGATCTACTTAAGTATTTAATAAACATAACAAAATGAATTACAATTTTCAGAAAAGTACTTAACATGCATTGCGTACAGTCATTAAGACTTATCCCATAAAGTTGTGCATCAATAGATCAATATTTTATAAAGACCTTAGTCAATCACAACAGATATCGCAATCATAATTAAACAGAAGTAAGCAGATAAACACAGGAATTCTTCAGCAATATTCTTTATTAATATTCACTATGGTGTTATAGACTCAAGACTACCCTGCGCACTCAGCTGCAGGGGTCCACACACTCAGCTGCAAATGCTACTCTAGGCCTCTACGCACTCAGTTGTAGAGATTTTCTCTCCCATATGACTCACTTTTTTGCATTATCTCCTATTGACCCGTTACAGCCATCATCATCATATCAACCCTTAGACTCTCTAAGAAACACCTACTTATACAATCCCATGGTCCGTGGACCATGGGTGGATCTCAAAAACGACTCAACTTTACATAGACAAGGGGCTAAAACCCCTTTTACTCTTAATTACCTACATGCTCCATATCCACAAATCATGGAGAATTTACATCTTTTCAAAAAAATTACATCAAAACTTGGGTTTTTAACCCCAAAACTGACCTAAGGAACCCCATCCCAACAATGGACTTTAAAGGTAAGGGCAAACATTTTCTCTTGCCTTCAAATATTTGGGACTGATGACATGTTGAAACTCTCTTATGAACATCTGCAAACAAGGTAGGCCAGTAAAAACTAGCCCTCAGTATTTTCTTGGTTGTGGCCTTCTAGTATAAATGTCCTCCATAGTCCCCTTGATGAAATTATTCCATGACCTTGTCTGCTTCATCCTTCAATAAAGAATTACCTCCAACATCCTTCCAATACACAGTCTGATCTAAAATGCATAATTTCATAGCCTTTAACTTAATAAATCTAGCTTTTGTATTTGTTAAGCAAGGAGGGGCTTGTAAATTTTATAAAACAAAGATAATATATGCATACCAAGGAGAGTTAGAAAATGTTTATGATACCTGTGGAGTCGCCATCTCTTTGTGTTCATCAAGTGAAGCTATAAAATTTACATCTAGTGCATGTAAATTTTACTCAACCATTAGCTTAGCCAATCCCTGACCTTATGAGATTAGTAGGTCTTATCTCAATGTCATATCCTAAAATTACTGCAATCCATTTGCCTCTTTTTGCATTTGGATCAGTCTGAGTGAGGATAGATTTCACTACAACACTTGGAACAAATGCATTTATATGGGAATGTAGAGAGTACACTCTAAATTCTTTCAGTTCCTTTACTAAATCAAATTCTTGTTTTGCCATGATATTTTACCTTAAGGAGGAACCTCTTAAAGCTCTGTTGAAGAAAGCTATAGGTTTTCCATGTCCCTCACTATTTTTTTGCAACAGAACTACTGCAATGGTGTGTTCAGATACAAAAGAAAAAATCATGAAACCTTTAGCAAAATCAGGGCTAATTAGAACAGAAGTAGTTGTCAAAGCTACCTTTACATCACTAAAATATTTTTTAGCCTCACTATTCCATTTTATCTCAGTATCATTCTTCAACATGTTTGTGATTGCTCTCAAGATCTCGACCAGGTTTGGAATAAATCTTCTCAAGAAATTTATCCTACCGATGAAATAGTGAATTTCTTTTTTGTTCCTGGGAGGATCAATCTTCATATGTCTTCAACTTTGTTGGGGTCTATTCTAATACCTTCTTTTTAAATAATATGACCAAGTAGCTTTCCTTCCTTTAAACCAAAAAGAGATTTTTTGGGGTTCAAGGAAATACCATATTTCCTACATTTTTCAAAAACCTTCCTCAAGTGTATTAGGTGATCTTCATATGTTTTGGAAAACACAGTAATGTCATCTACGTAAATTACAATGAACCTATCCTTCTCATAAACAAATGCAATATCCATTTCTCTCTCGAAACTGGCCCCTGTATTGAAAAGGCCAAAGGGAAATTTTACATACATAAAGGTCCCCCAAGGTGTGGTGAAAGTTGTTTTATGTTGATCATCAAGATTTACAAGAATTTGGTTATATCATGAGAAACCATCCAACAAAAAAATTCTGCTAGAACCAACTACTTTATGTAAGATATGATCCACTTTGGGTAGAGGGTAGTTACCCTTGAGAGAAACTTTGTTCAGATTCCTGAAATCCACATAGAGCTTTATTTCTCGTGTCTTTTTTCTTGGTTAAACTATATTAAACACCCATTTTGAAAATCGTAAGGGTGCAATGATTTTCACATCAAAGAGTTTTTAACTTCCTTTTCTATCAAAGGTAACATAACTAGATTTACCTTCCTTAATTTCTACTTGAAGGGATTTTGGTCTTCTCTGATGGGAATGGTATGTTGTATGGTACTGGTATCATATGCTTTTAGATCTTCATAGCTCTAAGAAAACACATCAGAAAATTCTTTTAATATATCAATGTACTTATGTTTTTCTTTGGGAGGCAAGGACTTGGACAAATTTACAATATTAGGACTTTCCTCGGTACCTATATTACAATCCTCAACCTCAACTCCTACAGGGTCTATTTTTGGTTTTTTGGCTACATGATTAAAATCAAACAACTCATCTAATGGCACCAATCATCTTGGTAACACATTCTCTTTCAATTGTAGAATCTCCAATTCCTCGGGATTGTCATCGGTCTCATTTAACACTATTTCATTTATATTATCATTTGCATCATTAACTGCATCAATATGTACACTCTCAAACTCTTCTTTTAACTGTAAAAAAGTTGTACCTGCTTATCACTACCAAAAACTTACTAATATCTCACATTATCTGGGAAAATTTTCCTGTGTTTCACTTCAACCTCATATTTTCTATTGGGATGGAATGGCATCTTACATGTACTCGTTGAAGTATCCAAAGCATCAGCTAAGATATTTTTCCCTCTAAGAATAAGAGACAATTGATATTTAGGAAAACATTGTAGAAAATCTAAGACTGCATTTCTGTAGGCCCTTAGTCTAGGGTGTTTAGCCGAGTACTGACCTTTAATTTGGTTAATGACGAGTTTGGAATCCCCATGTACAAAAATCCTTTTAGCTCCCAACCTCTTCAAAAGTTGGGGTCCTAAAATCAGTGCTTCATATTCAACTATATTATTTGTACATTGGAAATTAAGCTTGTAAGAATTTCCCTTTGCTATACATGTTTGTGAGTATGAGATCCAAACTCCCGCCCCTTCTCCTTCCTTGCTTACAGCCCCATCAAAATCCATGTTCCAAAGGGCTTCAAAATCTTCATCTTATTTCCCATCATCTAATTTTATCTCCTCTATCTTTCTCAATTCAACTTCCAAGTGTGACAATTCGTCCTCTACACATTGTTCATTTTACAAAATAAAGGAGTCTATATCCAAATGCATATAATATAGGGGGTAACTATTTGGTTTGTCTTGGATGCTAACCATATATTTCATTAATGTTTCCCTGTATAGCCTTCTATGCTGACCAAAAACAGTAATGGTAGCATAGGTCATGTCCCTCTGCAAAGTACCCTGTAACTTTTCTCCCCATGGTCTTGATAGCAACATTCCATACTTGGGAGGTAGGTTTGCTACTACAATATCCATTACCACACTCTTTGTTGTTATTTGGGCCAAAATAGCACATAAATATTTCATGATACCTAAGTAGGTAAATGGGAATGGGAAGAATTTGAAACTACAATATATGTGGATATGGGGGGTATTAAAGGGGGTTGGATTATACTTTGTTGTGTTCGTGTAGTGGTGGTAGGACAGCAGACGAAATGGGTACAGTGGTAATGGGGGGAATTACTGGAGGGGCAGTAGTAATAGGGCGGGATCACCAGTGGGGTTTGTGATGAGGCAGAAGAAGATGAAGATTTAGATGATTGATGAATAAAAGTTTTCTGCATAGCCTGATCTAATTTGGTCACCAAATCTTCAAGCTTATTATATTGTTTTATAACATCTTCATCAAAGTCTGGATTAACAGGTTGATGCTTTGAGATATAAGGTTTCAAAATACTTTCATCAAAAACTATCTTAGGTAAAATGTTATCTGACATGGTACGAAAAAGGCTATGCTCGAAAGGTAAATTAAATTCAATATCCTCTACAGTTACAAAACTTTTAGGGAGAGAATTAACTCTAGGCAGTGGATTATTACTTTCTTGGCTCTTAATAAAATTATTCTTTCTGATACATTTTTTCAGGATTATCTACAATTTATGGTGGTTTAGGATCTGGATGAGCTCTAGTGTATATCTTTCTAGGATCCATATCTAAAATAGACTATTTAAAGATATAAATGTGTATGAAATTTAGGTGGAAAACAACCTTAATAACATCTATTTCACATCCACATACCTGAAATAGCTTTAAGCTTCAAAATATTTTTTTTACCTTGGAAAAAAAAATTCAATTTATATCAGATTTGTCCGAAGTCCCCAGTGTGGTCGTCAAAACTCCGTAATTTCCCAAGGTTATGGAGAGAAACCCAAAGGTAACCACAAAACCACTTTGGAAGTTGGGATCGAGTCCTTCCAGCTTTAGAGAGGGATCTCCCTATATGATTTAAATTTGTTTATTTAAGATATTAGGCTAGTTATTGAGTTATGAGTTTGGTTTTTTCAAAGATTTGGTTGAAACTGCAAGGAAATTCCATTGGGAAATGGATTCATAAGTCTTAGGGTGATCAAATAAAAAAATGACACAACAAATGTAACAGGGCGAGGTAGGAAAGCTTTTGGATCTTTAAAGAATTTGTGGAGTGAATGGGATGAACAGATTTAGATTCAATCAAATACAGAAAATGCTAGGATGAATTCTATACGTAATATCAAAGTGAAAACATAAATATTGTTTAAAAGCAAGAGAAAAGTGTATTCAAACAAATTCAACCCTCACTTCTTTAAACAATAGAGATAGAAAAACATATGAAAAATCGTGAAAATAACAATTTTACATGAGAGAAAACTTCACCAATTGCCTGACACATGAATCTTAGAAAAACTTTATGTATTAATGGAATTGATCACTTCAGTACATGCACAGTTTTACATCAAAGATCTACTTTCTTCATGCCAGTTCCAACCCTTTGTACTTTGATATATGAAGTATTTATACAATTTTCATCAAAATATATTGATTTTAAATATCAAGATGTTTCTACAAAACATCCGAAAAAATTGTTTACAAAAATAGTACAAGAATATAGGAAAATTAAACTGTTGAAGCTCTCTGGCATTGATTTCGAGGATTTTGGTGATTCTGTGCACTGAAAAGGTTGTTGTTTTGTTGTTGAAGATAAATACCTATTTACTCAAGAAGTTGACATAGTTTATCCTATCTGTCTTCATTTGGAGTGGAGAATTTGATTAACATTCTATAGGTTTCATCCACCTAAGTGTATTTGTTGAAAGTGGGCTTGACTATAAACATATGTCTTATCTCATGTTTGATAAGTAAGTCAAACTTCAAACCTTGCATGAAATATTTCCTGTAGTGGTTCCTTTTATAGTGGAATTTTTTTATTTATCTCTTGCTATGAAATATGACTATTTTTTATAATCATTTAGCTGAACTAATTTATCTCCCATTCCCTTTAAACCTAGAAGTCCCTTTTGATGTAGTATATTGAAATTTCTATGGAATTTTTTAATGCTAGACCCCAAGTTATGACATTTATTCTGTAACTGTAGCATTAAACTCCTTTTAGTAAGGACTCTTCTTACCTCAAGAATTGTCTCAGTTCTATCTGCAATCCCATATTCTTCAAGTTCTTCTTTTGTCTTTGAATTACAAATTCTTATTAAGGCAATAGTTTCCCCTGGTTTTTGACCCAAACTTTCCTTTATATCTTCTATGACATCTTTTGATTTCAGCACCAATTTATCCTACATGAAAATAATTTCAATGGAAGGCCAAATTTCATTCATAGCTTCATTAATCTCTACCGAGATGTTTTCCTTTGCTTGTCCAATTTTTTGTGCCATGGCAGATTCTTTCTCTAAAAGTTCAATTCTCTGAGTTAATCTATGATTCTTTTGAAGATCTTACAAATACAAATTATCATTTTTTAATTTTTTCTCTTGGAGATTATTTAGCTGAGCTTTCAACTTTTTAATCTCCTGCTCTCTGATAGACAAGTCTTCCATAGCTCTGATTAATTCTCCTGATGTATCTGTAGATTGTGTCTTTGTTGTAGTAGTTGTTGAAGTAGAAGCCCTTGTTGTTGATGTACCTGTAATTGGAACTGATGTGAGAGGAATGAATGTATTGTAGAGACCACAACCACCCTCCAAAATGTTCCTTAGCTTTTTTTTGGAGCCTCCCTACCAACCTTCCTCAGCATCATGTCTTGCCTTGTCAAGTACACAAGCTTCAGTGATTTTCTAGCAGACGAATAGTCTGTGCATGATATCTTGTTGCATCCCCCTCACAGGTTGTTTCTTCGGACTTGGTCCAGCTACAAGCTGAGTAGCTCCCTCAAGAAATTGCGCAATTTTGAAGGGGAACCAACCTTCCCTCCAGAAATTGTGCAATCCTGTCTGGGAGCCTGCTGGGCTCAAGAATTGCGCAAATCTACCTATCACCCTTCACTGGAAAAATTGTGTAATCCAACCCAGTAGGACTGCTCAGCCCAGAAATTGTACAATTATGGGCAGCAGTCAGTTGCTCAGCCTAGAATTTGTGCAATCCTTCTTTGCAGCCAACCCAACTCCCTACTAGAAATGCACAATTTTTCCCCTCAGTTGAGCAGGTTGTTGCATGTGCCATTGAGTTGACCAGTTCCACCCAGGACCAAGAAAACTTGATTTGCATGCATAGGCAACTTTTTCCCATAATAGAAAAAGCAACACACAAAAGGAATCCCTTGATTCAGGGATCTATTTTTAGCAAATGGAGGTTACATGCAAGGGTCATTTCAGAAACCTCCCGCCAAGTGTCGCTTTTCCTAGATTTGTGCCATGGGCGTCACAACCTCGATTGTATCAAAACTCATCAACCAGACATTGTAAAGCTCATTCCTCACATCGACCTTGCAGCTTTGACATCCCACATTGCATCTACGATTCGTTGGCACATTCAACTTAGTTTTTTCAGGGTAAGCCTGCTTTCCATGTTTTGCACTGTGTTTCTATCACTTTTTGTTTTTCACTTCATGTGAGTGTTGTCTGCTTGATTTTAGTGAGTGCATGCATGACACTGATTTTGCACGTACGGTAGTCATTGCAGCGAATCGCTTTACACACATGCACGCTTTCCCATTTTATGAATCCTACACTTGTTGTTTGCATGTATATTCATTCACTCTTGTTTGCACTCATCTCATTATGCATTCAGACTTCTCATGTTTTTCAGTCGCTTGTCGATCGGTCTAGGCTGCCTTGGCCTAGACTGTGCCTTGCTCGGCTAGCACTGTGCATTTCCTGAAGCAAAGGCACTGCGCATTTTTGGAAGTGAAGGCTCGGCCTTCCCTCCAAAAAATGTGCAAGTCTAGCCCAGCACTGACCTCCAGGATTGCATTGCACAATTCTTGGAGGTAGCGTCCTACTAGCCCCATAAACTGCGCAACACAGTTTGCTAGTTGCATGTCACTTCTGACTGAAATTGCGCATTGTGCAGTTTCAATCCTCAGTAGGCTAGACTGGACTATGCATTGCGTAGTTCGAGCAGTTTGTCAGTCTCTTGACAGCTCAAACTGTGCCTTGTGTAGTTTTAGCAGTCAATCTCCCAACCTCCTGGAAGAAATTGTGCAACCTTCACGTTCAATCACACAGGTATGTTGCAAGTCAGTCCTCAATTTTGTTTTGCTTTCGACTTATAGATTGCTTGCCATGAGTGCTGTTATGTCTCCATGCATCACAGGTGTTCATCTGTCTCTCAGCAACACAAGTAAAATGACTTCCAAGAGAGCAAAGTCAAAGACAATGTTAAGAGCACAACTGGGGATGCAGTTAATCAAGTGTCTATGAACTTGCCTATCCATAAAGACATCAAGTTATTCATGGACAAGGATATCAAGTTCAATGGCAACGACGTCACAACGAGCAACACCATCAGCAATAATAGAAGGTAGCATACCTGCACGCGATGAATGCACGAGGAAGGTTGTTGAAAGCATAGAGGAAGAGCAAAGCTGCAAGTTCAAAGTAGATTCACTCATGATGAAAGAAACTTTGGAGATTGAGGCTATGAGGTGGTTGCGTGACATGAAGATCGAACGAAGGCAGAGAACGAAACAGAGAAGGAGTTGCATGTGTTGAAGTAGCAACTCAAGGAAGAACATGAGCTGCATAGATGAGAGGATGAGTTGCAGCAGGAACATGTATAGCAGGGGGCACAACATGCATAGATGGATGAAATTGTGCCCATACAAGTTATAGATCCATCCCAGTAGCTGGCATAGAGCAGTGTCATTGATCGCATGCAAGGGAATCCAGCAGCATGCATGTCATTATGCGCATGCATGCGATCCCACCCATTTGGAACACTTACCGAGGTGAAGACAAGAAGCAAGTCCAACTGGAGCTAAACATGTATTTTGACAAGTTGATGTGCACGACCACCAACACATGCTTGGAGATCAGTGAAGACACTATGCATCAACATGTTGTTGGTTCGGTCGCACCCAGGACAACCATGCACACGCTATTAGACAATTTGGATGGAGGATCCATATCAGTGTACCCGGATGCAACGGAGGCAAGAGTTTGTTTCAAAAATATGTCACCATTGAGCGCGCAGACACCATCACGAACGATCAAGCTTGGCATCAACTCGCCACCATCGACCATCACAAGGATGTCAAAGATTTGGTCTCACCACAATGGTCTAAATGTTAGTGATGTCTTGCATGGCTTTCTCAAGCCATTTTGTCTCACATGGGTACATGTGCAGAATGTATGTAACGTCTTGTCAAGTGGAAGTTCAAGTGTCTATAGTTGGATGTAATAGTCATAGAGTAGATGAAGAGTCATGAGGGTAGATGAATTGTCACAAAGGGGAATGTCAAGGGCCACCCCACCCTTTGCTATAAATAGTCCCTCATAACTCATTGTATAGGCTTTTGGTCATCTAAGCTTCCGATAGAAGTATCTTAAAGAGAGTTTTGACAATATTGTAATGAGCCTTGGCTTCTCCACTGTGCAGAGCTAGTATATCTCTTTGGAGGAGCAGGCGGTTGTGATTGTAACATTCCGTTGTCAGAACTAGTGGTTGGACATCGATGTATTGTATGACTGGAACTTACACTCCTTAATATAACAGAGCCAACACGTTTCATGCATATGTCGTATTGTATTCCAGCTATCTTGTTTACTCTAAATGATATATGTATTTGTTTACTTACACATGCATGTATGGACTATTCTATATAAGTATGTATGAATCTTACTTAAATGTGCTAATTGGTTTAACCATCAATTTGGATTGTTAGCTAACTTGCTTTCCAGTTTGTGATGCATCTTCGCTCATGTGTTCCCTTCCAAGTTGTCTGATATTACAGGTTTCCAAGGGGCGCACTCACCCCACTTTCTATGTGTTATAACCGTTCATGCACCTTCCTTGACTTACTACATATGTCACACCCTTGCTACCAACAAGTACATCTTACTTGCCTCTGTTCAAAATCGCGGTCAGGCGATACCGTACGACGCACTGCTGGGACTCCTACACCAAATGGTCTGATGTCTAATTGGGACTTCTTATCGGGGAGATTCCCTAATATGTTGGTGGGTCCAACACCGTCAATACACTGCTAATTTAGTTTACTGTTCTTTATCCTTTAGCAATTTTTCTATTTCAGTCTCCATTTCTTTAAGTCTATCCATTCTGTTCAATGATAATTTTGAACATATCTTCGTTTTCCTTTTCTAGTTGACCAACTTCCTTTATTTGTTGATCTTCAATAGATGGGAGTTTGAGCTGCTTCTTTAGGGCTGCAATGTCAGCGTTTTTTATTTTAATGATCTCCTTGGCAGCTTTTACATTACTGGGATCATATCCCAGTCTAATCACTAAATCCTCTAAAGTCTTTATCTTAGTGTCTTTAGCTAAAGAAGATATTTTTTCTAATTTTAATTGAGACTAAATATTGTTGATTGAAGCCTGAAGTCTCGATGCTTCCATTGTTGAGTTTTTCAAGGTAGAATACAACATTTCACCTGTTTTCTTGTGCAAATCCATCTAATCAATAGGATGGATTTGGTCAATGTTAAAACAAAAGATATACCTTTTGTAGTCTCCGCAATTTTAAGAAAAGGAACTTCAACCTCAAGGAAAGCTATTTGCATTCTTCCTTTCTTAGTATCAAAAGTAGAGAGAAGTTTGTGTTGTGATGAAGTTGTTTGTTTCTAGAACTGATAATAGGTTGTTGCTTTCATAACTTGAATCTTCTTTTTTATTTCCTTAAACCTTGCAAATATATTTGGTTCAACTTGATCATGGGCCAATTCTCCGAATTGAGATGTTTCCAGTGGTTCTTGAGAAGTTGAAGATGATGGTGACCCTATGAAAATGTCTTCATTTTGAGGGAAAGTAGAAGTATAAGGCCCTGTCAAGACTATTGTACACTGTACATTTTCATCCTACAAAGACTCTTTTGTTGGATTGATTTTCTGCCTCATTTTGTATATTTGGAATTCTTTCCCCTGAATTTCTGAGATTGAAGGGGAAACATCCTCCCTTTGTCTTTTATCCTACTTTTCTTGTGGCAATGGAATCTATTATGTCGTAGTAGAAAGTAATTGTTCTTCTTCCTCCTACAATGTATTTTCTTACCATTGATCTTGATTCATGTATCTCTCAATTTTAGGTCTGGGAGTATGAGTGTAAAGAGTAGTTTTCTACTCTACTCTCAAATTTTAGATTCCTAAAGGATCATATGACCAAGTGAAAATGAGTTTAAATTTCATCTATTTGAGGAGAAGATCTGCTTTTTTTGTTGTTGTTCTTGCATTACAAATGAAAGGCCCAACCTGTGTTTTGATTATGAACTGAGATTTATTTTTGGCTATCACAAAGTGCAACTCATCCATATTTATAATTTTCCTAATATAATCTAATGCAAAAAATATTATAGGAACAAATTTAGGCAATATATATAGAGGAAACTCGCATCCATACACTCTAATCTCTGTGTAATTTTGATACAGGTACCAATCACCTGTATTGTTTATTCACTGAGATATAGAATTCTCTTAATCTCAGGTCCAATTCTAGGTTCAACATCACTGTTAAGTAGGCAAGAAAATATGTACAAAAGTCGGTCCACATAATCACTGAATGTGAATTCATTTGTATGCTTCCTTACTAAGGAAGTCCAATGAATCACTGATTGTGCATTTCCCTATTTGTCCAGTTTCTATAGTGGAAACTGAAATATATCTTCTTGATGGAATAAGAACAAGTAAACTAAAACTGAAGCATGCTTGAAGACTCCTTCTATAGAAAACTCGAAGAATTGTTCATGGATGACCTATACTAAGAATTCTCTATAATGAAAAATGACTGAAGGCTTTTCTCCTATTCAGAATACTGATAGAAACCCTATAATGGCTTCATCAACCCATTGATCAGTTTGATAGCCCAATAAACAAGAAACTATAGAAATGACTTGTTTTGTCATTTCAGGAAACATTGAAGATGGATAAGGAGGGTTTTTTTTTGGGAATTGGACATTCTTAGGTACAAATGTCTCAAAAAGTTTGGCTCTATGGGGAAAAGTGAGGTTTTTGTAGAATTTCATGAGGGAATTTATTGAAAAGGGTTTCAGAGAGGCTGAATTTTAGATCTGAAGCGTTTGACATAGGAGTTAGGGGTAATTGTGAACAAGATGTCATTGTTCTGGGCTACAATTGCTCTTTGACTGGGATTGTACCTGAAATGGCACGATGAGATAAATTCTAGAAAATGGTGGGTTTGCGGAAAAACGAATTGAGGTAGGAAGGAGTCCCACAAACTCAATTCGTCACTAAGATCAACATATTTTTGTTTTAACCAATTGTGGAGTTCATAGAGATTGAACTAACAATTGGTTTCAGAGATTTTGTACTGTTGATCGACTAAGGGCTGGTGGTCTACATTAATTACAAGGGGAAGAATAGGGTTTTCCACTATGGCTTTCGATTTACCTTTCAAAGACATGTTGAAAAGAAATGAAATGGAAAACTGTAATTACCCAGGAGTTGGTTGGATGAAAATTGCTTGGCTTGATATCTAGTTGTAGTAGCAGGTTCAGTCATTCAATGTCGTGGAATAGTAGAGGAAAGGTTGACTAAACGGGGTTTTTCTTTGTTTTATGAGCGAGGTCATTTACCATTGAAAGTTGTTTGTTTAACGAAGTGGGTTAATTAATTTGGAAACGATTGTATCTCAAACGGTTAAATGATAGGTAAAGGGATGTGACAGCAGCGAGAGTAGAGTTGGAAGGGATGTGACACTTGATGGGTGTGGATTGGAGTGGAGGGCGTGGGGTTGATAGTTATTATTAGGCGGGAAGGAGGAAGGCGGATTTCAAAAGGGAGGGTGATTTGTAAGAGGTTTAGGTGGAGGGGTCCCAAATTGATGAGAGGGTGACATGTTGCTAAAGCGATATTGATAGAATCTGCTTTTCATACCCCACCACCCTTTGATTAAATGTTGGAGGGGAAAAGGGGGTCTGAAATCATCGGGAGCTGTTGATTTGGGTGAGATAGATCGCTGTGCTTGATTATAGTGCGGTGGTTATTACCTACGACAAAAAAATCATGTCAAAATAACTTTATTAACAAATAAGCTAATCACAATTTAACTTTGTGATTTAACAAATTAAACTCAATTTATTTAACATCTAATGTGGCATTTGATCTAGCATCACATATTTCAATTTTTCTAAGGGTTTTTATTTTTCAATATATATATCTATTTTTCTTTTAAATACCCTTTTTCATTTATTTATTTATTTTTATTTATTTTATTTTTCTTTTTGGAAATAATTTGCAGAATGAATCATTATTTACAACATCTCATGACATGAAAATCAACAGATAATCATCAATTGATCCTATAAATTATAGGACAATAGTAGAGTGGAGGAGACAAAGGCGAGTGTAGCATGAATTGTACACTAGTTGAATGTACAGTTATTGCATGAAGGCAGTTGATCAATCCTTGGGAATTGTGCAAGAAAATAGGAGAAAATTGCTATCTTTAAGGAGTTAATTTTTTCAAGGATTACACAAGGAAATAAGAGGTTGGTGGAGGCAAAAAGTGGCTAAGTGTTGGCCAAAGATCCTCAGTCAGTAGAGAGAACCATTATTCTTTTATAGGTTGTGCTTAGGATGGAGAAAACAATTGTAATAGTTTATTTATTCAAATGATTAATGCAAAGAGGCTTGAGGGGTTTTTCCTAGTTGGGTTCCCCTAGAAATCACTGTGTACTTGTGGTTTTTCTTGTCGCATGTCTCTGCATGTTTTTCTAAATTGTGATTTCTTTTCCACATATTGGTAGAGTAGAATTGTGTCTCTTGTTTTCGATTTGAAATCTCGAGTAGTTGTAATTCCTGTCAAATTTCTACATGGCATCAGAGCCCAAAATCACACTAGAAACTAGTTAATAGATCTTCTCCATTAGAGATTTTGATTTCCAGATTCAGTGAAGTAGTTTTCTTCTATGTTGGAAAATGTATTTTAATGGATTGAAACTTGAGTATGCATTGGAGGGAAGTTCAAATTTCTAAGCTTGAAATAGATTTGGTACCATCACAAGTTCCCTAGGAGCAACATTCTAGAGCAACCATAATCTTAACAAGTGTCCTTGAAGTCCTCATGTATAGTGATCATTGAAGAACTAATGAGGTATTAGGAGGCAAAGTTATAGAATTGTAGTTCAAGGAATATCCAAAAGACCCTATGTGCAGATTTCTTTATGGATCTAGAAGGTTGCTAGTGGGTAGATTGGTGAGCCAATGTTTAGTGACACAAAAGGGAGTTGTGATCATTGATATTGGCATATTGAGGAGTAGAGAGATTTCCCACAAGGAGATCGAGACTTAGAGGGAGTCTAGTTTCAGAGGGAGAAACCCTATGGAAGCTAGTACTTTAGGATCTAGGGAGATCAAACTCATTATTGTATTTGTTGCAATAGCAGTGTCAGCAGTAGTAGAGTAGTAGCAAAAATAGTATGAGTAGATTAGATTTCACCATGCATGTACCTATACCTCCAGGAGTGAGGTGGGGCAATGTAGGACCTTAGTCCCAAAGTTACAGAGATTTAGTCAAGATCCATAAGAGAGCAATAATAGTTGCAGTATACTCTTTTCATGGATCATTACCCTTGCTATAGGGGCCCACCGTATTTAATAGAAAAATGATTAGTGTCAATTCATGCAGTCAAAACTTGAGAGAATGTTGCAAACTAGTTGCAATTAGATGTTGAGGAGCATAGAGAAATGTTGATAGAAGTGCAGGAGGCACAATGCAAAATCGAGATCAGTGCAGTTTTCCCAGTGGATAGTTGTAAAGGCACAGTTGATTTAGTGTTTTTTTGGATGCCTCTCAATTGAAATTGTTGCAGTACCAGTAACAATAGAAAGAGGTTTTGTTATAGTGCATTCCACATGTGCTCAATAGGGGTGGTGCAAAATCCATTTCTTTCAAAGAGGGAGTGTTAGAAAGTGTAGCAAGAAAGGCTCAATTTGACTTTGGCCTTCGTAAAATTGAGTAAATCGAACTTCCACATCAGCAGGACAACTTGGAGGCAACTAACTAGTGTGACATGGATCATGTCACTTAGTTAGCTATGTAAATTCGAGTCAGTGGGCTTGGAGTTCAGTCATGCATGCGTGATTGCTAAAGTTTAGCAATCTCGTTTAGTTATTTTCTGTTGTATTTAGTTAACTGACCTCTAACTATTGACAGAGTTAGTTGAAGGTTAGTTGTGTAGTGGGACAACAATCTAACTTAGAAATTTGTCAGTTAATTGATCAATCAGCCCAAAATAGCTAATGCATGCATGGAATTCGAATTTGTTAGCTACAGTGGAGGAGATAAAGGCTAGTGTAACATGAGTTTTATACTAGTTGAGTGTACAGTTGTTTCATGGAGGCAGTTGATCAATCCTTGGGAATTGTGCAAGAAATTAGGAGGAAATTCCTATATTTTAGTAGTTAATTTCCTCAACGATTGCACAATGAAATAGGAGGTTGATGGAGGCATAAAGTGGCTAATTTTTGGCCAGAGATCCTCAATTAATAGAGATAACATTTCATCTTTTGTAGGTTGTGCTTAGAGATGTAGCAAGAAATTGTAATATTTTTTCTATTCAATTGGTTGATGTAAAGAGGCTTGAGGGGTTTTTCCTAGTTGGTTTACCCTAGAAATCACTGTGTACTTGTGGTTTTTATTGTTGCATGTGTATGCATGTTGTTCTAAATTATGATTTCTATTTCACATATTAGTAGAGTAGAATTGTGTCTCTTGTTTTTAGTTTGAAATCTTGAGCAGTTGCAATTTCTATCAAATTTCTACACCCCTATCTATAGACGTGTTTTTATGAATTATATTAATGGAAAATATCTTCCCTCCTATGACTTCCATGATCATGTTTCTGCATCTGTGTTCATTCCACTCCAAGAGGGTTGCACACAGGACCTTCACTCAATGAACCTCTGACATAGCATGCGCGTTCGTGACATTTAACAAATACCCTTAATATGACTACATATTTGAAAATACCTCTAAAAAGCACATTATTTAACCCCCTACTAATACGAACCCAACACAACTTCCCAATATAGAAAACCCCTACCTTCAATAGATATTGTAGGTATTCATTTTTTCTTTAACATTTTTTATACCTGTTTATATTTTTTCATTAAATTTGAGCTCCATTTTTTTTTATACCTGCCAATAACCCCCTATTATATTCTCAATATATTATGTCATTTTTTCCTCAATATATATCCCCCAATATGAATGCATGTGGTATGGTATTTCTCCCCTAGTGAAGCCCCTGTGGGGTTGCAATAGTTAACGTTGAAGGTGGTGGGACATCCCCCTACCACTTGTCAATCATATGCATGTGAATGATAAGGGTATTAAAATTCCATGCCATCTATTGTTTTTTATTTCATTGTTTGGATAGTGGTTATTACTAATAGATATTGTCTGGCTTATTTTCATGTATGCAAGCCTCCATCGACTGATCTAAGGTTCACGATTGTCATGTTTGACATGGGAAATTAGGAAGGAAGGGTTAATTAGCAATTCAAGAAGGCAGTTGGTGATTCCTTCATGGCTTGATTCAACATTAATTCTTGTTTGGTTTTACATGGGAAATTCTGAAGGAATTAAAGCTAATTGGTAGGTCAGGAAGGTAGTTACCAATTCCTCCATGGCCTTAGGGTGAAATATGGCTCTTTATCGTTACCTAGATGTGATTTTGGAAGACCTTAGAGAGTATGTAGTCATTAGGATAATAGTATTTCAACCATCTTGGGACCCTCTAGTGTTAGATAAAATAAGGGAAGTCATGCCTTATTCATGTTTTTGACATGCAACCTACTATTATTGTAATGACTACATACTCTCTAGGGTCTTATGTAGTCAGAGCATAGTATAATAGTATAGGAAATATTGGATAATAGTATGTTGTCAAATCATATGTAGTCATTGGGACCCTCTAGTGTTAGATAAAATAGGGGAAGTCATGCCTTATTCCACTACAAAATTTGTCACAACAAACTACCAAAACATATTTGAAAATCCAAAATCTAAGGGTTAATTTTTTCTTATATTCTTGGATTTATTAATTACTGTGATATGTTTATGCATGCAATAGATAAAATATAGAAAATATTGAACAAAAAAGGAAAACTCAGAAATCACAATGAACACAAGATGTGATTTTGGAAAACCTTACAAGAGAAAAACCCAATAGAAGGTGAGGTTGCTCTAGTCTCTCTTTATATGAATGGAATAGATGCAAGTACAAAAGAGTGATACTTGTGGCCTGTGAGCTACTAAAACACACAAAATCTCTTTCTTTTTTCTCTCTCTATCCACTCTCCATTGCTATGCTAATCTATTGAACAAAATACACTTGAATAGAATGGAAGACCTTTTCCTCTTAGTGGCCTAATTATAACATATCTCAATAGCCTATTATTGGTTAAGTTTGACTCCTTCAACTCTTAACTAGAGTTATAATATTGACTCTTCTAGAGTATTTTTCATCATGATCATGTGGCTAGCCTATTTTCCATGAATAATTGGGGTTGATGTGGCATGCTCTTGAATCATGGTGGTTAAAACAGGAAGATCAACTTCCGAGGTGGCATAAATTTTGCATACAGACTTCGTTTGAGGTATTTATTGCACTATTGGAAAGGTATTTGGGTGTAGGATAATGCTAGTGTGTGGAAGGCTCAAACTACAATGTTTTATCCCTAGAAAACTCATTTAATGTCTCAAACTACTTCCAGAGTGATTTAGACCATAATTTTCCAAACAAGGACTCACAAATAAAAATGGCATTATGAGCTGACTCTTCCAACATTTCCACTCTGAAATCATTAATATGGATGATACATAACATAATGATTCAATCTAGATCGTTGTGGCTTATAAAAAATCAAATCCAAATGAAGTTCAGAACATAATGGATGTGGGGAAGCATCTCTTTGGACTTACAGATTCTTTGATCATGCTACAAGGAAAGCAATTGGAATTATTGCCCCCACTAGGCACCCTCTCTAGCCTAGTAAATCACAACATAATATGGGTCAACCTCCTTCTTACGCATGACCAACCGAAATATTCAAATGATTCTATAGTTGTTGCAATGACTTAGGACTCAACTAACCCTTTAGGGAGAAGACGGTAGCATGATTTCCATTTTATAATAGAATATCTCTTATTTAATCATTTTTTTGTCAAATAATTGTATTGTTAAACCATTATAAGGCTTACAAACATTTACATAGGGTTGTTTGGGTGGTCTAGTTGGATGCTTTAGTTCATGTTCTCTTATTGATGATGAATATAACACTACCGAATTTTGAGTTGTAAACCTATTCGAGGAGTGTGAACACAAAAAAATTGATTATACAAAACAATCGTTTACTACAAAAAGAACATATATAAGTAATCTAGTAACTCTACAACTAGGCTAATATAACATCTTGAAAGAAAAGTTAAAACCAATAGTATATAAAAATGTAAAAAAACATTATAAAAATTAAAGTAAAACAAAAAAACAAAATTAATAAAGACAAAAGTTTTGAAAAATTTTAAGTATTGAGAAATTTATCATGTTCAAATCCATAAGAGATTGCCTTATAGACCCGTGCCTAAACAAAATGTACATAAAAGACCCACCATACAATCCTTTAGTTAACTACATGTCTAGTTATATTTAGAAAACAATAATTATTTAAAGGTTTATAATGGATATCATTTTAATCTCGTTAAATGCTTAATATAATTTGGTTTAAATAACTCATATTATTTTATTTATAAAGAAAACTTATTAATATTTTGTAAATATGTTCATTTATATAAAACCTAAATTTGTTTTTATTGGAAAGCCTTAATTTTTATTTTAAAAGTAGTTTAAGAGCTAAAAAAGAAAGAAATAGATTGATGTAAATGTGTAGAATATATGAAGGGTGCACTCTTTCTTACCTTAACAAGAATCGAGTCTAATAGCTATTATATTAAAAGACACTGAGATAAATCTTAGTTTAGATCAATGATTTACATAAACAAGTTGAAACTAATGGACATGGTCAACATGGAGTATGTATCAATGACAATCTGCAAAATTTAATCCTTTAAGCTTTTGAACAAAATGCTACAATATTTATAGTATGTCACTTGTACATTTTCCAATACCAACCTAACAAAAACCAAAATTTACAAAGCATCCACCCCGTTTTCTCCTGTTAAGGAAGGGGGGCATACCCTTTTCCCCTTTGCCACCAAACTCACATTGATTTAGCCTCGACCCTAAATTAGCCATGTGATCACCCTTAGAGTTGTTTGATCTGAGAACATGGAGGTATTTCTTCTTGCGGATAAAGTAATACAGTTGTTGAATCCACTTGAAAATATTAATTAACTTTGTATCTAAGGGGAGGGATCTTAAATATAAATGATGAGTTATATTCAAGGAATCATTGAAAACAATAACCTCCTGAATTTCATGATTCACAATTTACTCAAACCTTGATATAAACAATATACTTCGAAAACATTGTTGAAAGTATGACCTAAACCCCAAGCATACCTATGTTCTTCTTGATTCTTAGGGAAAAATATTACACATGCCTCCCCAACTCTTGCCACACTTGGTTTTCTTTTTTGTTTTTGCTCCAAGAGCCACTAATCAAATTTCTCCTTAGATACTCTTACTTTTCAACTCTCATCGAGGTTTGTTTTCTCCTTGGTGGCCCACTTTGGATCAAAAGCTTTAATCCATTATGATTACTCCCCATCCAACTTATGATCCTCTTCATTTATTTTCTTAGCAGGGAAAGATTCTCCATGATCCCTATTGCTGATCCCACCATCTTGATGGCATCTACCCTTTCATCTTGAAAAATACCCTAATTTCTTGCTAGCCAAATTTTCCAACATACATATTTAGGCAGTACTTCCTAGATTCTCTTCATTATTTTTTTCTCTGCAAAAGAGCCATTATAACATTTTCCCAACAAGTCTTGCAGTGAAGAAGGCTAGATTACCCTTGATTTTAATTGAGATAAGATCACTCCCTATACTTTAAGAGAGAAAGGGCATTCCAAAAATATGTGATCTATATTTTTAGTAGTATGCTTACAAAAGGCACACAAGGAAGGTCCAACAGTTCCCCTTTTCAATATAGTTGTTAAGATCTTCCTATGAGCTAATATCGTAATGAAAAAATATTAATTTTTGGGAGGTAGTGCAAGCTCCAAATAAGGCCTAAAACCAAGAAGAGGGAGGTATAATTTCAAGGAAGAGAAAAGATTAATAAACCCTTTTAACATAATACAAATCACCTCCCCAACCTTGAGAGTCTCGATCTAACAAGGAGAAAAAATCATTCAGCAAGAGCAAATTCGTGAGATCTGTAATACTAACAAGGTCTCCTAGAATGTTACCCTAGGCCCAACGCAACCAATGCTCTTTAGAAGATGAGGATGATATATCCCACAGAGAGATGTTATGCTTGGAAATTAGCCAATTATGTAGGGGATGAAAAGGGGGATTTAAGTCGAGAGGAGGATTTCCCATAATTTTCTTAGTCCAAAATTTTATTGGTTTGTCATTTCCTGGAATCCAAGTCAACTTAGTTCTAATTAAAGGAATAGAAGCCAACATCAAACTCCACATCTAGGAGCTAGTACCTCTCTTGTGATGGATATGATGAATACAAGATTATCTCGCCCCATTAAGACATTTATTGTGAGGCACCTATTTCCACCTATCATTATCCCCTGTGATTAACTGCCAAACCAGGTTTTCCCCAAGGGCTATATTCATTAAAAGGGGTCTCTTATTCCTAACACCCCATGGCTTTTGGAAGCCTAAGCACCTTCCAATTCACAAGATGAAACTTTTTAGAGTTTGTCTTGCCACCTTGCTAGAGAAACCTTTTGAGTTCTTGAGCCATTTGTTGTGTGATTGAGATGGGGGCCAACATAGCAAATATTTGGACTATAGGAAGGGTTGAAAGGACACAGTGAACTAGAATTAATCATCCATATGGATTTATCCAATGAGCCCCACATTGTTCAAATTTGGATATAAACTTGTCAATAGTGATACCCCAAGAAAGATGAGAAAATGATTTGTGTTATATGGAAAAAGCCGAAATATTTGAAATTGGTCCACTCATCCCTTCTTGTTATCCCCAAAATCCTTAATATCATTCCATGTAATAGTTTGTTGACATTCCTTCACACTAATCAATCCTTGTGAGACTCGAACAAAATCATGCAAAACAAATTTGAAGTACCACACTATAATGAAAGAGACACTATTAAAAAGGATCACATCATCAGTGAACTAGGTATGATTATACTTTATATACCTTTTTATTATATGTATCGGTTGGTGGGTTGTACCATCTCACTTTTTTATATGTATCTGTGTCCTTATGTGGTTGGTGGATTGTACCATCTCACTTTTTTATATGTATCTGTGTCCTTATGTGGTTGGTGGGAGCTTGGTGGGAGAGTTTTGATGTAACCTACTGTCTCCTTTTTCTTTGTATGCGTGTCAAAGTTGCAGAGCATACGCCGCGCAGATGCGATGAATTTGGTCCAATTTATGTGTTGCTCACAAATAGTCAATGCTCCTTTGATTTTGAGAAGAATTTAGTCGGAAGTGTCGCAAAGTAAAAATGAAAAATCTTTAAAGGTAAAGAAAAATATGATATAAACGATGATTTATTAAATAAGTGAGAATTAAGAATCATTTAAGGTAAAGAGACACACGTTTAATAGTGAATCCAACTCTACGCATTGTCAAGTAAAAACGCGTCGAAATACGCGGATTGGTAACGGTAACATTTTCTTTTATAGCCCGGTCGCTGGTATTCTACTGAGTATAAATGAGGGCGAGTGAATGTTGAGATACATTTCTGCACAAAAACAGAAGCTTTACATTGCAACCCTCCCTCGAATTTATCCGCCATTTCGAAGCACTCTTAACTAAGCTCCTCCTTTGTGCTTCGTATCCATCTCATCTGCTAACTCAGGCCCTCCTTACCAGTTTGTATCCGATCTCATCGATCATCCGACAATTTCCAATCTCTGTTTCTATTTTTCATTCGACAATGGCCGCTTCCACCTCCACCGCTGCTCATTCCAACAACAATAGCTGCTACGACGTGTTCATCAGCCACAGAGGGCCAGACGTTAAGAAGACCTTCGCCAGTCATATGTACCACCGGCTCATTGCCTATGGACTGCGAGTTTTTCTCGACTACCAGGAACTGCAAGAAGGAGCTGAGTTTCCTTGCCAAATAAAAGGCGCTATCAGAAGCGCGTCCGTCCAGATTGCAATTTTTTCACCCACATATGCCGATTCACAATGGTGCCTGGACGAGCTAGTGCTCATGTTGGAGACGAGGGCTCATATATTTCCAGTGTTTTACCATGTAAAGCCAACTGAACTTCGGAGGACACAGGGCGAAGGAGTGTATGCTACATCTCTACGCAACCTCGAAAAGAAGAGAAAGTATGGTTCTGAACCGCGTTATGACGCTGAAACTATCAAGAACTGGAGAAACGCTCTTTCACGGGTTGCAGACATAAGTGGGTTTGATCTGGATGAGGGGTTTAACGGGTAAGGACCTCGACTCTTCTCCCTCTTCCTATTTTAGTTTCAATACAAAATGCACCATGAAAATGATACTTTAGCTATAGTTTTATTTATTTGATAATCTTATTAATAGTTATATTTATTTTTCTTGTAAATAACTAGCGATGAAGGGAAACTACTGGATAAGCTCGTGAAAGCTGTATTGGAAAAAGGAATAAAAAAGTTGAATGTTGCCAGATATCCCACGGGTTTAAAAGAGAAGGTGGAAGATTTTGAAAGGAAATTATCATTGCAGGGGTTTGTCGGCATCACCGGCTTGGGTGGTGTTGGGAAGACAACTCTGGCGAAAGAACTCTTCAACAAGGAGAGTTCAAGATACAGTAAATCCTGTTTTTTAAGTGATGTACGAGCTGAAAGCTCTATACCTTTGTTGCAGAGAACACTTCTGAAAGACTTAGGTTTAGGTGCACCTGAGGAAGCAATAGACAGCAAGGATAAAGGATTAGAGATTCTCAGGAAGCATTTCTTAGTCTTATCTGATCCAGTCCTGCTAGTTATAGATGATGTAGATCATCATAATCAAGTACATGCACTTTTGCCGGTTGCAGATAAAGGTATCTTACCTCTACCCCCTAGTAGCTTTATTTTAATCACAGCCCGTGACAAGAGTGTCCTCACAAGGTCAGGAGTACAAGAGCCATCAATTTATCAGTTGACTGGCCTTAATACAGAACGCTCCAGAGAGCTCTTCTGTTCGCATGCTTTTAGCCAGCCCCATCCAGTGCCGGGATTTGAAGATCTCGTTAATCAATATATAAAGGCTTGCAATGGATTGCCTTTATCCTTAAAAGTCTTTGGGGGGCTTCTCTATGGAAACACCAATAAATCTTACTGGAAAGATGAATTGGAGGAACTTAGAAAAGCACTTCCCGATGAGATACAAAAAAGCCTTCAGATTAGTTACGATGCACTTCCGAGAGAGGAACAACAGATTTTCTTAGACATTGCCTGCTTTTTCATAGGAGAAAGCAGGGATACCGCCATCAGAGTATGGGACGCGTCAGGTTGGAATGGCTCGCGCGGCTTTGAAAATTTATTGAGTAAATGCCTGGTCGAATTGGACATTATTGTTGCGAATGCGACTCCATCCTGCTTGGAATTTCTTGAGAATTCATTCGACATCTATGATTGGCCAATGAAATATCGTATAAGAATGCACGATCACCTCAGAGATATGGGGAGATATCTTGCTAATAATACTCCGGGATTCCCGTGTAGGCTTTGGCCTGGGACAAAGCATATAGAGGATTTGATGCAACAATCTCCTGTAAGTAGTCAATCTTTCAATCTTCTATAGACTTTTCAATCAAAATCCGGGTACAATTTCTTACTTTGTCATTGATTTTGAAAAATGTACAGGAAGCAACCAAAGTGCGGGGAATAAGAATGTCACGTCGGGAACATTATTGTGATGAAAGTGCAGACTCAGACTCAGATGTGGATAATGAGCTTGCATCCTTTTCACGCTACAAAATGAAGAACTTACAACTTCTTGATATTGACATGGAAGAAGATCACTTGAAATGCCTTTTGGATGGGATGGACTCACCAAATCTATTATGGTTTCGCTGGCGCAACTGTCCCTGCTCTTCCCTCCCTCCTTATATTCCAATGGAGAAGTTAAGGGTGTTAGAAGTGAAGGGGTCTAAATTGGAAACATTGTGGCAAGAGGATTTGCAGGTAAATATACAATTTGTCAAGAATTAAAATGTTTATTTGCTATTATTAATAGGATACCACGGAACAAAAACGAAACAAAAGCGCTCTGTAGAGGACAATTATCTATTATATTTAGACTAATTAGAAAACCTGAATATACTGCAGGCACCTTTCCGGTTGCGGGAGTTGCGGATTAGAGTTCGTGTGCTCCATAAAATTCCGAAGTCCATAGGACAGTTGAAGCACCTGGAACTGATGTTGGTGGTTATAGAGTCAAACTATACTGTCGAAATTCCAAAGGAATTCTGTGATTTGCGTTCCTTGAAACGCTTGGTTATGTGCATTCCACTATTGACATCTCTACCAGATTCCTTCGGGAATTTGTCGAGGCTGGAACACATCAGCCTGTCTTCTTGCTTGTCCTTGGAGAGGCTTCCCGACTCCTTCGGGCATTTATCAAAGCTAGAACACATCAACCTGAAAAGCTGCGAAGCCTTGAAGAGGCTTCCCGACTCCTTCGGGCATTTATCAAAGCTAGAACACATCAACCTGAAACGCTGCGAAGCCTTGGAGAGGCTTCCCGACTCCTTTGGGGATTTATCGAGCCTACAACACATCGACCTGTCTTACTGCCATGCCTTGGAGAGGCTTCCCGACTCCTTCGGGGATTTATCCAGCCTACAACACATCGACCTGTCTTACTGCCGTGCCTTGGAGAGGCTTCCCGACTCCTTCGGGGATTTATCGAGCCTACAACACATCGACCTGTCTTACTGCCGTGCCTTGGAGAGGCTTCCCGACTCCTTCGGGGATTTATCGAGCCTACAACACATCGACCTGTCTTACTGCCGTGCCTTGGAGAGGCTTCCCGACTCCTTCGGGCATTTATCAAAGCTAGAACACATCAACCTGAACAGCTGCGATGCCTTGGAGAGGCTTCCCGACTCCTTCGGGCATTTATCAAAGCTAGAACACATCAACCTGAACAGCTGCGATGCCTTGGAGAGGCTTCCCGACTCCTTTGGGGATTTATCGAGCCTACAACACATCGACCTGTCTTACTGCGATGCCTTGGATGCCTTGGAGAGGCTTCCCGACTCCTTCGGGGATTTATCGAGCCTACAACACATCGACCTGTCTTACTGCGATGCCTTGGAGAGGCTTCCCGACTCCTTCGGGGATTTATCGAGCCTACAACACATCGACCTGTCTTACTGCCGTGCCTTGGAGAGGCTTCCCGACTCCTTCGGGGATTTATCGAGCCTACAACACATCGACCTGTCTTACTGCCGTGCCTTGGAGAGGCTTCCCGACTCCTTCGGGAATTTATCAAAGCTAGAACACATCAACCTGAAAGGATGCGGTGCCTTGAAGATGCTTCCCGACTCCTTCGGGGATTTATCGAGCCTACAACACATTGACCTGTCTCTCTGCAGTGCCTTGGAGAGGCTTCCCGACTCCTTCGGGAATTTAATTAAGCTTAAATATATTAATTTATGGGGATGCCATAAGTTAACCATCCCTGGTGGAACTTTTCGAAAGATTACGCTTGAATACATGTGTTTCCCTGAATGGCGCATCGAAGTGTTGCCCCCCCAAATTGCTCTTCAGTGGTCCCTGGAAAAATTACTGTTGTGCCTTATAAACATGGAAGAATGGCCGAGTGCGACTGGAGAGTCAAGCCATTTGGAAAAGTTGGTATTAGAAACGCCTTTCTTAGAAGCGTTGCCGCCTTCTTTCGGACGTGACCTAAGGAGCTTGCAGCATTTGGAGCTGCGAAGCTGCCAGAGTTTGAAACGTTTACCGGATTCCTTCGGGGATTTATCAAAGCTAAAACACATCAACCTGAAAAGCTGCCGTGCCTTGGAGAGGCTTCCCGACACCTTCGGGGATTTATCGAGCCTACAACACATCGAGCTGTCTTCCTGCGGTGCCTTGGAGAGGCTACCCGACTCCTTTGGGAATTTATCGAGCCTACAACACATCGACCTGTCTCGGTGCGGTGCCTTGGAGAGGCTTCCCAACTCCTTCGGGAATTTATGGAGCCTACAACACATCTACCTGTCTCGCTGCGGTGCCTTAAAGTGGCTTCCCGACTCCTTTGGGGATTTATCGAGCCTACAACGCATCGACCTGTGTCTCTGCGATGCCTTGGAGAGGCTACCCGACTCCTTTGGGAATTTATCGAGCCTACAACACATCGACCTGTCTTGGTGCGGTCACTTGAAGAGGCTACCCGACTCCTTCGGGAATTTATCGAGCCTACAACACATCAACCTGTCTTGCGGTGCCTTGGAGAGGCTTCCCGACTCCTTCGGGAATTTATCGAGCCTACAACACATCAACCTGTCTTGGTGCCATGCCTTGGAGAAGCTTCCCGACTCCTTCGGGCATTTATCAAAGCTAGAACACATCAACCTGTCTCGGTGCGGTTCCTTGGAGAGGCTTCCCGACTCCTTCGGGGATTTATCGAGCCTACGACACATCAACCTGTCTTACTGCTGTGCCTTGCAGAGGCTTCCAGACTCCTTCGGGAATTTAATTAAGCTTAATTATATTTATTTATTGGGATGCCATAAGTTAACCATCCCTGGTGGAACATGGAAGATTGGCCAAGTGCAACTGGAGAGTCAAGCCATTTGGTAAAGTTGGTATTAGAAACGCCTTTCTTAGAATTGCTGCCGCCTTTGTTTTGGACGTGACCTAAGGAAGCATTTGGAGCTGCTAAGCTGCTGGAGTTTGAAACGTTTGCCGGATTCCTTTCTCCTCTTGGATCAGTTGATGAGCACGGAAGAATTGCCAAGTGCCACTGGAGAGGCAAGCCATTTGGAACTGCTGGTATTAGAAACGCCTTTCTTAGAAGCGCTGCCGCATTCTTTCGGACGTGACCTAAGGAACTCGAAGTATTTGAAGCTGCCAGAGTTTGAAACGTTTATCGGATTCCTTTCTCGTCATGGATCAGTTGATAAAGTTGATAGTGGAGGACTGTCCCTTACAAGAACTGCCTTTTGAAATGGTTGAAGGCGGAAGTGAAACAATGACAGGCTCAGGAGGACAACGAACAGTGAGTAATTTGGAGAGGCGCCTGCTTCGGCTTCAACACTTGGGACTGCACAAAACACAAATATCGGAGATATCATTTCCTACCGGTGTTTGCCCCGAACTCCAATATCTGGCCATCAGGGATTGTCAAGATCTGGTGGAGGTTGGAACATTGCCAAATGCACTCAGAGGCCTGTACTTGATCGATTGTCCTAAATTGAGGAAAATAGAAAGGCTATCTGGTTTTGCGAAGTGCCTGCTTCATCTCCAACACTTGGAACTGCACAACACAGCAATATCAGAGGTATCATTTCCTACGGGTGTTTGCCCCATCCTCCAGCATCTCAACATCAAGGACTGTGAAGGTCTGATTGAGGTTCGGACCTTGCCAAATGCACTCATAATACTGGAATTGGACAACTGTCCTAAATTGAAGGTGATGAGCATAGCGGATTTGGCGCAGGTGATGCAGCTGCGAGAAATACGCGTTCATCTGTGCAATGGGTTAGAAGAGCTGCTAGGCGTTGGATATTTGAAGTCCTTGGATGTGTTGCAGGTATCTAGATGTATGAAGCTGAAAAGCATAACGGGTTTGGAACAGCTGACACAGCTCCGAGAACTAGACGTTTCCAACTGCTGTGAGTTAAAAGAGCTGCTGGGCGTTTGACATATGAAGTCCTTGGAGGTGTTGCAGGCATCTGGATGTGCAAAGCTGAAGAGCATAATGGGTTTGGATCAACTGACCCAGCTCATAATACTAGACGTTCCTTTTAACATAAGTTAAAAGGGCTTCCAGGCTTGAGCATTTGAAGTCCTTGATGAAGTTGCAGACATTTAGCTGGAAGAAGCTGAAGAGCTTACAAGGGGCCGCAGCTGCTGGACAGAATTAGACGTTTCTGAAGAGCTGCTCAGTGTCCGGCATTTGAAGATGTTGGATGTGTTGCGGGCGTCTAAATGTGTGAAGATGAAAATCTTATGGGGGTTGGCTGACAAACCTTAGAATGCTTGAAGTTACAGGTCTGCCGCTGAGTGCTGTTTGGGCTCGATTCCAGGGGCTCGATTACAGGTCTGCCGAGAGTATGTTCCTAGAATCTGATACTTTTTATTTTATTATTTTAAAACCCATTTGTCCTTCCCCTACTGACCATGGTTATCACAAGAAGGTACAGTTTGCATCAATTTCAGTATTTGTTTCCGGGGTACAGTTTGCATCAATTTCAGTATTTGTTTCCGGCGTCGTCTATCCAGCGGTTGAAATGGTGGCCGGAATCTGGCTAAAAATTTTAAAAAAAATTGCAATAAGAAGGTTTAAGTAAATCCAGTTTTTGAGGGTGGAAATGGTTTTATGTTTAAATAAATCTAGTTTTTGAGAGTGGAAATAGTTTTATAATGGAAATGGTTTTAGTACTATCAAAACCTTGAGCATCTTGTAATTTAGATTTACAAAATAAAAAAAAAAAAAAATTCTTAATTTTCCAAACAAATTTGAAAGCAAGATAGACTGCGGCTTTGTGTTCAACATCGTTTTTCAGGATTGTGTGCGGACTAACGAATTTCAAGCTTTATGCACCTTGCACAAAATTGAAGCTGTAGTGGTAAAAATTTTCTTTTTGGTCAGGGCTTCCATACATTTTATCTTGTTTTTATAATTTTACCTTATTTTGTAAGTTTATGAATATTGGTAAAAGTTTTCTTTTTGTTCAGAAGGAGAAGTTATAATCACAACCTGCAGTATCTCCACAAATGCAGACAACTTATGGAAAATACTATCCAAGCCTGAACTCATATCATAGGCCAGGGCCACAGGTATCCACGACTGGTTCCATCAGGATTGCACACAACAGGTGGTGGAGCAGGTCCTCGTCCAGGCTACCCATACTATGGTTCGACTGGAACTGGCTTTTAATCAATCGATTTTTTTATTTATTGAGAAATATGTTCATCAAATCAATGGCAGTTAGTTTGGGATATCTACATGCATTAACAATTTAACTAGACTGTGATGTAATACCACTGGAGTCCACTTGATAGCAGTCTACTCACTATTTTAAATGTCCACTGGGTTGTTGCGATTTTTTATGAATGTAAAGTTATACATTGTTTGAGCTCAATTTTGTGAAGTTATACATTGTTTGAGCTCAAATTTCTGAAATTCTGTTGCAGGAAGAAGAAATTTGTTATCATATATGTCATCAGTGGAGTTTTCCAACCAATGCACACTCACTGAGCAGTTTTGTTTTTATTTGAATGTAAGTTGGTGACATGCTATGATCTGAAACAGCTAGTTAAAAAATTATGTTTATTTTGTTGTAGACGTGTTGGAAAAGATTGTGCTTGCTTTGATAAAGCATTGCTCTCCTTCATATATTTAAATATATTTGTTGCATGTATATTTCCTATCAGGCATTTGAACAGCATGGGGAGATTGAAGAGGCTCTATCACAAGGATTTGGCTTTGTTACATTTAAGCATATGGATTTAAGCATATGGATTCTACCCAAAGGCTCCGGTCAGAATATCAGTCGAGGACCGGAGGGGCTCAAGACTGATAAGAGAGGAACTTTTCTAAGACTGACGTAAGGAGAGGAACATTTAGTTGCTCGACTGATAAGGAGAGGGCCGGGCCGGAGGGGGCTCTCAATCTAACCCCCCAAGGCTATTGATGTTGATGTATGTATTTTCTTTGTCAGTCTTGTAAATTTTGTGTTTTTTTATGCTTTTTATTTGTCCACCGATATCTTATTGAATTTGAAGGATACTGTCATTAAAGGATTAAGCATGTTTATTTTCCCAGTTGCTTCTGCTTTATCAATATTATATCTCATGAACACTTCCCAGGCATTTTAACCTTGTTTTCACCAAACATTATAGACATGCATGCATTTAAATCTGAATGCCACCCTCCCATATGGTTATGATTTGCTTTGTGATGGGCAGTTTAACATGCTTCTGTTGTTAGAGATTTTTGCATGTTTTTCCAAGGCCTAGCTCGTTGGGCTGTATTTGTCTTGGTTAATGTCGTATGTATTTGTCACCAAAAGGGGATTTGCATTTGAGACTTTCAAGACTGTGGAGGCTACAAAGCGGGCTCTTAAGGAACCAAACAAAATAAAACCATTGATGTAAGCAATAGCTAGTACTGGATAATGTTGGGCGGGGAAGGACTGTTACTGTGAAACTTGCAGCTGATGGTCAGAAGGAGAAGTTATCACAACCTGTAGTCTCACCACAAATGCAGACAGCTTATGGAAAAGACTATCCCAGCCTGAACTCATATCATAGGCCAGTGCCACAGCTATCCACGACTGGTTCCCTATACCGATGAGATAACGTGATAATATATATAACGAAAGAAATCATGTATCCCTTAATAAGCGCTCGACCTTTTCAAGATAGAGATTCCATGCCTTTGTCCCCACCTCTGTATGTTTTCTGCCTGTCCTAGTAGCTACTATCTCTGCTGCTGTTCCTTGTCTCTACTGGCCCTAATTGCTCTGTGGTTTTCCTAGACTGTCCTTGCCTGTAGTCTCTGTCCCTGTCTTTGTTGCTTCCACCCTGCTTGGGATCTGAGACTAAATGTACAGATCTCTCTATATACGATGCTCCCTTTGCACTTGGTGAGAGCGTACGAATTTAACAAGGTTCTGCTAGTGAATTGATAGCTGAAGATAGCTAGATCACTGAGAATTTGAGAATTTCACTGATCGATCAGTATAGAGCATCGAGAGAAATGTCATGCTACCGTGATTGAATAACTAGATAAATCCTACAATTTTGTTTGATAATTCGAGCTTCTCGATTCAGTCACTCCCGGTTCCACTCCGACTATGCCGCAGGAATGCACAATTCCTCACCTTGCATCGGAGTGTTTCTCAACGGTGTTCGGTGCGAGGTTTCCTGTCTTAGCTATTCGGACTTAGTCAATTCGTCCTCAGGGAATGTTCCACCCCGACCCTCATAACCCTGTCCACTCATTTAATCACGCTCAAGATGCGGCTTAGTCTCCCAGCCCAAAATCCACCCATGGTTCAAGTCGCAGTGGTAAGGTTTCGTTCATAACTATTACTCCCCAATTAAGCTTTCACCTACATCACCGGTGGGGTCGTGTCCTCAAATGTAGTATTGTAGCATCCTATCCTTTTGAGAGACTCACTGCAGAGGGCCACCTACCGCCCAGAGCCCAGTCCCCAGTTAATCACACTCACGCACAAGGTCGCGTAGCAGCTCTAAGCTCTTTAAGGAAATGGGCCAAGCTAGGCCAGAAGTACTGGGCTTGATGCTATCTCACCCAATAGCTAGACGATTTGACTAGTGCCCGAGTGCAAGCGATCGGATCAGAGAGAGGCTATGCGAATAGAAGCTCAATTAGAACTCCTATCAGCGCATCAAAGTGAAACCAAACTGCTGAGAAGCCAGACTCAGGATTCATGCACAACCAGTGTGCTTTCATTAAATACTGATCCATCCTTACTTTCTGAAATCACCCAATTGTTAACAACTAACTAAATGCCTTCTTTGGAAAGTGTGTTTGCCTCTGTGTTAAGCTCCCTGTAGACATGGAGGAAGGAAATGGTATTAAACACTGCCTTATGATTTTCATCTGTTCAAAGATAGGGCTCAACACCAGATTGCCCATCGTGAATTTCCCATTCATCCAATTAAGAACTACCAAGGAGTCACCAAACACGTGGGACCTTGTCACACCTTTCTTTGCAGCTAATTTCATTAGTAACTTCAATGCCAATAGTTCTGCATAATTGTGTGAGCCTCCTCCCAACCCAGCCTTCAATTTTATTAGGTGTACTTTGCTAAGGAAGATGATGCCTCCTGCCCCACACATAGTTGGAGTGCCTTGACTGGCACCGTCAAAGTACCCCCATGCTCCTGATTTGTCAATTGATTCATGAATTAGCTGTCTCTGAATCTGCATCTTTGGAATGGCTGCTTCCAAAGACTGTTCTTACTTGAGATGCACATTGAAAAGTGGGGGATATATCTCTCCTCGAAGAGATCAGCATTCCTAGCCAGCCAGATACCCCAAGCCACTATTTCTTGCTTTTCATATTTTTAGGCTACTCCACCTATAGCACTTTATGTTGTTTCTAGCTCTTAAAGAATATGTTTCAAAGAATACGTTTCAAGGCTTAATACACATATACCAAACTACGGTTTCTAGGGTCTTACTCTGTGTCTAGCTTGTTTAATACACATATACCAAACAGCTGTATTAGATATTTTTCCCCTTCAAGAAGACTGTTTAAAATCTGTTTCTAGTTGTAGATATATTATCCCCTGCAAGAAGACAGTAATCAACTCTGTATCTAGCTTAGTTCACATATACCACACATATGTTTCTGGGTTGCTTAATACAGCTTTACAGCTTGTTTCTAGGGTCTTACTCTGTCTCCAGGGTCTTACCCTGTTTCTTGCTCTTAAATCATAAGAGCTAGATCTTTTTTGTTACAGAACCAGTAACTAAAAAAGGGTCTACAAGATATTATCAATGGCGAGGCCCAAGCCGAACCCAACCCATCCATACTCCTGCTGAACCCATCCATACTCCTCTCTCGCCCAAACAAAAACCTCCCTTGATAGCTGCTCTCTCACTTTCTTTAAAGTCATGAGTGCCTCCAGGGTCTTACCCTGTTTCTTGCTCTTAAATCATAAGAGCTAGATCTTCTTTGTTACAGAACCAGTAACCAAAAAAGGGTCTACAAGATATTATCAACGGCGAGGCCCAAGCCGAACCCATCCATACTCCTCTCTTGCCCAAACAAAAACCTCCCTTGATAGCTGCTCTTTCACTTTCTTTAAAGTCATGAGTGTCCTGCTACGCCCGGACCCGTAGAGCGTTAGCCAGGAGCCTGACTGCATTGATTCAAGAAGACTTGCTATTTGCTTTGATAAAGCATCGCTCTCCTCCATATATTTAAATATATTTTTTTGTCTTGGGGGTAATATATGTTTTGAAGACAAGTGAATGTAATGCATGTATATTTCCTCTCAGGCATTTGAACAGTATGGGGAGATTGAAGAATGCGTTCTTATTATGGATAAGACATCAGGAAAGTCACGAGGATTTGGCTTTGTCACATTTAAGCATATGGATTCTGCCCAAAGGACATTGAAGGAGCCCAGCAAGACTATTGACGTATGTATTTCCTTTGTCAGTCTTGTAAATTTTGTTTTTTTGATACTTTGTATTTGTCCACCGATATCTTATTGAATTTGAAGGATACTGTCATTAAAGCATTAAGCATGTTTATTTTCCCAGTTGCTTCTGCTTTAACAATATTATATCCTATGAAGACTTTCCAGGCATCTTGACCGTTGTTTTCACCAACATTATAGACATGCATATATTTAAATCTGAATGTCGCCCTTCAGTACCTTGATGTTTATGATTTATTTCAAATAGAGCAATCATTGTTTCATTTGCAGGCATCTTCCCCTGGGACATTGATACCTCCTTACAATTCTAAATTGTATTTATTGTTCCACTAATAATATCTTTATAGTTTTAATTGAATATGTATCAGGTAATATCACTGTTATTTTGAAAAATATTTAACTGATGTCGGGGAGACAACAAAATTTAACTTACCACAAAACCCCAAAACTTGTTTGAAGAAAAATGAAAGCAATCCAATTATTGTTGCTAAAAGTGGTATTCCATTTATATATTGCAGTTTTGTCTGAGTCTTGAGACTTCTCAAATTCTATGGTACTCCATTGTTACATATGGTGGAAGATCGATCATCAAACAACTCTGATTCACTATTTAACACCTATTTTTGGTAATTTTTATATCCATTGTTGTTTATTATACAGGGGAGAATTACTGTAACCAATCTGGCAGTGGCGAGCACAGGTCCTGGTCAAAGTGCAGATTAGGCTCAAAGAAAACTTTACATTGGTGGTCTTTCATATGACACGGCCAAGGATAAGCTTCTAGAAGTTTCTTCCAAATATGGAGAGAGAGAAGAAGGTTCAGTTGCATATGATAAGAATACCAACAAATGCAGGTTACAAATCTAATATAAATCGGTTTGCTTTATGATGGGTAGTTTAACATGCTTCTGTTAGAGATTACAAATCTAATATAAATCGGTTTGCTTTGTGATGGGAAGTTTAACATGCTTCTGTTAGAAATTTATGCATGTTTTTCCAAGGCCTAGCTCGTTTTCCTGTATTTTTCTTGGTTAATGTTATGTATTTGTCACCAACAGGGGATTTGCATTTGTGACTTTTAAGACTGGAGGCTACAAAGCAGGCTCTTAAGGAACCAAACAAAACCATTGATGTAATTAATAGCTAGTACTGGATAATGTTGGTCATATTAGTTGAAGGGCAGTTGTTGATCTTGACACCTATGTTCTGTTCTGTGCTTGGCATGCAGGGAAGGACTGTTACTATGAAACTTGCCGCTGATGGTCAGAAGGAGAGGCTCATCACAAGCTGCAATATCTCCACAAAGGCAGACAGCTTATGGAACAGACTATTCAAGCCTGAACTCATATCATAGGCCAATGGAGAACTCATATCATAGGCCAGGTCCACAGGTACCAACCTCTGCACCACCACCAATTGGTTTCTCAGCATATGCATCTCAGCCTCCATATGCAACACAACCTACATATGGAGGAATTTCATCTGCTTCTCAATATGGTGTTCTAAGCTCCACAACACCATACAGCTCAAACCAGTATGCAAAATATGCAACATCCCTCCAAGATCCACGATTGGTTCCATCAAGATTGCACACAACAGGCGGTGGAGCAGGTCCTGGTATCTGCTTCTCAATATGGTGTTCTAAGCTCCACAACACCATACAGCTCAAACCAGTATGCAAAATATGCAACATCCCTCCAAGATCCACGATTGGTTCCATCAAGATTGCACACAACAGGCGGTGGAGCAGGTCCTGGTCCAGGCTACCCATACTATGGTTCGACTGGAACTCGCTTCTAATCGACCAATTTTTTTATTGAGAAATATGTTCATCAAATAAATGGCAGTTAGTTTGGGATTCTACATGCATTAACAATTTAACTGGACTGTGAAGCAATACTACTGGAGTCCACTTGATAGCAGTCTACTCACTATTTTAAATGCCCACTGGGTTGTTGCGACTTTAGATGAATGTGAAGTTACACATTGTTTGAGTTCAATTTTCTAAAATTCTGTTGCAGGAAAAAGAAAATCGTTACATATATGTTATCAGTGGAGTTTTCCAACCAATGTACACTTTGAGCAGTTTTGTTTTTATTTGAATGTAAGTTGGTGGCATGCTATGATCTGAAATAACTAGTTAAAAAATTATGTTTATTTTCTCGTACACGTGTTGGAAAAGATTGTGTTTGCTTTGATAAAGCATTGCTCTCCTCCATATACTTAAATATATTTGTTGTCTTGGGGTAATATATGTTTTGATGTTGTCTTGGGGTAATATATGTTTTGAAGCCAAGTGTTGTCTTGGGGTAATATATGTTTTGATGTTGTCTTGGGGTAATATATGTTTTGAAGCCAAGTGAATGTAATGCATTAATAGCAATGTGGGGAATTAATGTTTAGAAACAACATAGAAATGAAGTTTATATTTGTTGTCTGGGGGTGGGGGTAATATATGTTTTGAAGCCAAAGTGAATGTAATGCATGTATAGCAATGTGGGAAATCAATGTTTAGAAAAGTTTGGTGTCAATGAGGGGAACAGAGGGGAACAGATGTTTAGAAACATGTAATTTTAGTTTGGTGATAACGTGGGGAAGAAATGTATAGAAGCAACATGTAATTGAAGTTTCGTGGGAGTAAAACGAGAGTAGAACCTAGTGGGCTCTAAATCACTTTGCTTTTATGTAAGCTTTCTTTTTATCAACAAATAGTGGGCTCTAAATCACTTTGCTTTTATGTAAGCTTTCTTTTTATCAACAAATAAGCAATGTAGGTATGAAAGTACTTGTAATGAAATTGTGTGGATACGGGTGGAGGATAGGGTTTAGTGTTGATGTAATACAACACAACTATTCTAAAGAAAATAACTTTGATTTTCCAAGAAACTTTGAAAAAATCAAAGTCTTTTTTGGAAGTTTAATAATAAATAACTTTGATTTTTCAAAGTTTTCTTGGAAGTTTGATAATAACTTTGATTTTTCAAAGTTTTTTGGGAAGTTTAATAATAACTTTGATTAGATATCATTTTTGGGATTCAACTGCGTTAAGTAAGTCATTCAAACGTATAACCATTTCCATGAGAGGTAGTCGTAACTGACTAATTTCTCATGATTTTTGAATAGTTCACTTAGCACTCATTGCATCAGGTGATGCTCACACAAACGTATGACCATTTCCATGAGAGGTAGTCGTAACTGACTAATTTCTCATGATTTTTGAATAGTTCACTTAGCACTCATTGCAAACGTATAACCATTTCCATGAGAGGTAGTCGTAACTGACTAATTTCTCATGATTTTTGAATAGTTCACTTAGCACTCATTGCATTAGGTGATGCTCACACAAACGTATGACCATTTCCATGAGAGGTAGTCGTAACTGACTAATTTCTCATGATTTTTGAATAGTTCACTTAGCACTCATTGCATCGGGTGATGCTCACAGGGGTGAAGAAGTGGGTTTGAAACTAGTGAA
>APFE031334944.1:227616-238008 GCA_000404065.3 Pinus taeda | reverse complement strand
TCTTTTTCCACCACATATACCAGTTATATGCTTCTCCCTCCATTTTCATGGATGCATGTCTGAGATTTTCATCATCGTCAGTGATGTCATATATCTCAAGGTATTCTTCTGCTTTATTTATCCATGCAACAGTGTTTTTTTCGTTCCCATCGAATTTAGGTATCTCGACTTTTACCCTCTTCTGGTATGTGGCTAATGGTTGAGCAAAAAGAGGGTGTTGAAAATTAAGGGCATCCCAAACATAGGTGCGTTAAAAGAAAGGAACCAAAGAACCTATATAATTGTAAAGCAACCAATGATTCAAACAGTGAAGAATCTGATATTGAAGAAACAGAATATGCCCCAGAATTCTCACCAGAACTAGATGACGAAAGTATGCCGCAAGTGTCATTATCAGCTATGACAGGTATATCACAACCTCTGATACCAATGGAGAAGAAAAATGCTTGAGACGCAGAATATATAAAAATAAATAATTTATTAATAAGAGATGAAATTACAGATGATGTCGGATTACAATGGGGCTCCTGGCTTAAATACCGCCATGGACACCCTTTGGGAAAGGGCATGATCTTATGATCGTGCCCTTTCGCCTAACTAAACCTAAATTAAATAATAAACCTAATATTAACTATTTTTTTCATAACAAAAGAACCCTCCATAGAGCGATGGTCTCAACTCGATTATTGGAGCGCACCCCACTGTTCCAACAAAAATAATAATAAGTACCAAGCTCCATGACAATATGCCCCATTGCCATGGTCATTGTTACATGTTAATCCATCAAAGAAACTTGCTGGATAACTCGATCAAATTTCCACGGGTTTAATACATCTCAGTGAACCCTTTTTAAATATAGGCCTGATTTCATTTTAAAAGGCCTCAATCTTCATACTTGTATTCTTGATGTCTACTGTAAGCATTTCGATGCCTCCATATGCCCCAAAAGATATAAAAAGGGAGAGTACGTCACTCATAGTTTGAGAACCACTCCAATAAACATGCCTCCATAGAAATATGAATCCGCTCAGCGGAAATATGTAATATATTCAATACTCCAGTCCAAATAGAAGTCTCAAACGAACAATTTAGGAAAAGGTGTACAATGCCTTCAAGCTTCGATTTACACAACACATCTCCAAGGTCCAATGAAACCTCTCTTACATAAGTTGTCCCATGTTAAAATTCTATTTTGCCATGCCAACCAACCAAAACATTTGAGCTTAAGGGGGAGGTTCCACTTCCAGAGTTTTTGAAACCAACTTCGATCCACCATATCATGCCAAGTAAGAGTGATATAATTATAAGCTTCCTCAACCGAGATCTGACCTTGAATAGTTTTGCTATCCCATGAGAGGATATCTTCACTTTCTGTCAAAGTAATACTTGCCATGTATAAATTGTGTACATACTTTTCCCAAGCAACAACTAGATCGCTGATTAACCTGAGCTCCCATGCTTGAGTCTAGGCAAGAGACATTGATATGGAATCATGAGAAGCATATGCTTGGTTTAAATAATGAAGACCTATATTATAAATATACCTGATGAGTGGGGCATGGATTGTATGATCCCTATTAATCCTTTAATGGGATCTAAATTGATCTCTACCTTTGTGCCCGTACCTATCTCCCATCTCAAATTCCCTATCAACAAGCGCTTAATTTTCATCAAACTATTCCAGCGATATGAAACCGAGTATGGAACTTGAGCCCCTTCCCTTATCCACCACTAAGGACTGATTTCTCAGATATTTTTATTTGATGATTGATTCCCATATGGCATTGCCATTTAAAGCTTGCCACAAACTCTTTACCAGCAATTCCCACCCAAAATGTCTAGTGTTTTTAATACGCCATCCCCTAGCCTCCTTCCATTGAGAAAGATACTCTAGATGCACTAAATGGACCTTTTTGACATCCCAATGCTTGCCCATATAAATTTTGATATGTAGGAATTAATCCGCTTGATATTTTTTGGCATCAAATAGAGATGCATCTAGTAGATTGAGATACTCTGTAGAACCGACTGGACCATAACTAGTCTACCCCCAAAGTAAGCCATTTGTGTGACCACACCGAAAACCTTTGTTCAAATTTATCAATCAACCACTCCCAGTTTCTTATTTCATATTTATTTGGTTTTAGAGTAAAACCAAGGTACTCGAATCCACTATCCATTGGAGCAGCCTTGACATCAAATTTGTTTGCGATCTCCATTATCGGATCCTCTCCCTGGGACACAACAATCATAGTAGATTTTGTTTTGTTCATGTAGAGAATCGATGCATCTTCAAAAGAGGAAATAATCTGATATAAAATTTTCCATTCATTAACAAATACATACCCTAAAATAAGGACATCATCCACAAAAATAAGGTGAGTAATGGATATGTTTTTGGTGATCCTGCGCCCTGAAATTATTTCACAAGAATGAACCTCCAAAATCTTCCTATTCAAACTATCAATGATCAACAAGAATAAGAGGGGAGAGTGACCATCCTTGTCTTAATGCTCTCGAGGCCTTAAAGAATCATGAAGGTACCCCACTAACTAATACTGTAAAGTTTACAAAAGTGATGTGTGCCATAATCTAGTCCACTACTCACATTGAAAGTCCAAGCTTATGCAAAATCATTCTTAAAAATTCCCAATCTACACAATCATAGGCTTTAATCAAATCTATTTTCATTAGATATACATTGTTCTTTTTTACTTTGATGGAGTGCAAGGATTCTTGAGCAATAGCCACCACATCTTGCATCTGTCAGTTAGGCAGTGACCCAAATTGTTTTGAGGAAATGAATTTTGAGAGTGCGGCTTTTATCTGGGTTGCAATGATCTTTGAAATCATATTATATACAATATTGCAGAGATGGGTCTGTAATTTGAGAAAGTAGTAGAATTTGAAACTTTAGGGATAAAAGTGATGAAGGTAGCATTTAAGGAATTGGAGATAGAACAACATGTCCGCGACTCCTCTGCCAATGATATAAGATCCAGTGCCATGATGTCCAAGAAGTGAAGGAATAATTCGAGAGGCTGTTTGTCCGGTCTCGGGCTCTTGTCCATTGCCAAAGACGTTAAAACCAATGTCAATTCAACATATGAGATCGATCTCCCTATATAATCACTTTCCTTAGTTAAAGAAGAAAAGTTACTCTATTGTTATAGGAAATAATCAAACTATCATCTTACACAATAATCAATACAATGTTAAGTATTATAATGAAATGAAAGAAAAACATTATTAAGAGTTGAAGTCTTTCTTACTTGAAGAGCAAGTTGACAAAAAGATTAGAGATTGAGGTACTACCATTTGGGTGTTTAGTGGAAAAGGATAAAGCGAAGAAGAACATTTGAAGAAGTAAATTGATGCAAGCAAACTTGGAGAATGTAGTAAGAAAACATGACTTGTTGCTTCTATGAAAAGTGAAGACATTATGAAAGGGATTATATTTGATGCACAATAATAAGTTCCATCAATGGCATTTTACGAAAATAAGATGAAAATCTTGAGTTTATTATTCAAGTTAGAAGTTTATTGGTTTTAGGGAATCTTGTTGGTGATAACAATCTTGGATGGTGCAACTTTGGTGGAGAGGAGAACAAGACGGATTGAATAAAAAGATGGTGTTTGGGATTGCCATAAATGAAAGAAAGAATGGAGTTACAATTCATATTTTGCATACAAGCAATATTAGAAGAGTTTTGAGAGGTGAAATTGGGAATCAATAGAAGTGTTTGATTCACTAGATAATGTTATTTTATCGTCTAATTAAGACATTGTTATTACAACTACTTGAAAAATTGTCCTTTAAAGCAAAAGTTGAAAGGACAAGAAGTAAGATGATAAATAAAAAACATTGAAAAGGAAAGCAACAAGAAAATAAAGAGAAAACATTGAAAGGGTAAGTAGTAAGACGATCAAGATATAACAAACACAATTAAGGGGAACATTTCAGATGAATACCAAAAGTTATACAATACAGGGAGAAGTAAAAGACAACTCCTAATTCCATATAGCTCTCAATGGATCATAGTATCAAAAAGAATTAATTTAATTTAATTTAATATATATATTTTTTTAATGGACATGGAAGAAATTCTTTGAAATAGGTAAATAGGTTCTAGTTTAAGGTGGTGCATGTGACTGTAATTGTTGAAAACAAGTTCTATATAAGAGCTATAAGACAACATTGGAGGAGATGTAGTCTAATAGTTTGGAAAAAAGACATATACCTTACTGTTGGAAGTTTTATAGGCCTCATTTAATTCTTATTTTCATTTTTTCATTAGATGTCATCTATACTCATGGATTTTACTAGTTGAAGTAAAATATTTTGTATCCTTAAAATCCACAAATGTATCCCACAAGTATGTACTATGTTGATTTATCATTCAATTGGCACTGATTTTTACATGGAATCATTGTGCAAGCATCATATCCAAATGAAAATATGGAATAAAGATATTGTACCTATCCAAAATTCTAAGGTTATCTATTTAAAGGAATAGATAGACAAGTTATTAGTGAGGTAAAATGTTGACTTAATAACCCAAAAATGGGGCTGTGCTTTTTCTTAAAATGTATCCATCTTTACCAAAGAACTTAAGCTTTTATGAACTCACTTGTGTCAAGTCATTTAGTGATTTATCATTTTCTTTTTAAGACCAATGTCAATTGTGTGAACCCCATAAGTACAATTGACTCCCCCTTTAGAGATATATCAATGATTTTATAGAGAGATAGTCACAATGGACGTGTAAAAACATAGTTTACATATAATATGGGATACTCCTTAGATGAAATTAATGCAAATTTGTATCTTTATGCTTTATTTGTTTTCTATAAAATATTGATATCTACCTTTGGTGGATATGGTGACTTATGTAGTTTTTAATGGAGATAATGATGAGTTTATATTGTTTTGAACATTGTACAACTTGTGTGTATGTGTGTATGCATGTGCACATGCTGATTATTATCTGTTGATGAGATGATAGTTCTTCCCTTTTGGCTAAATTGATTAGAATGGATATAAATATATCATGGAACACATAATGAAATTTAGTTTCAATGTCAGGATTAATGGTTTGATCCTTGTTGATAATGTATGATTATTAATTCCATTAAGCTAATGCAAATATGGGAGAGTGACCATATATATAGAGCACCTAACACTTGATACTGGGTTTTATTAATGATACAGGTGGATATTGGTGGCCACCTGCCTATTCCACCTAGACCTATATTCAGTTTCATCTGTTTCCTTGTTTATTGCAACATTTACTATTTTTAGTAGTTTTTCGAGTCCTGAACTTTTGGAGCAGTTTTGACCTCCTAAAAGACATTTTTTTGAGGGCCGCAACAAACATGCAATATATGGCAGGGGCCTACCATAAATCCTGTAGTACTCGGAGAGATCTTTCCAACAAGTTATCGTACGTGCCAAGCAAAGATAATATGACCAAGTTACGACCTTGAGAAGTTGGATGCCCAACTAACCCTAATGGGGCCCACACACTCTTGGCGTTCCATCTCCTGGGGTTAGGGTTTTGGTTATTTAGGGTTTTCCCTTGTTGTTCAATAATAAATAGGCCTTTGAGCCTCATTGTAACATAGTTAAGAGGCATGTAGCCGCCACATATCTTCTCAAAGATAAGCTACCATCGCCCGAGCTAGTTTATTTCCATTCCGTTTGTAAGCATATTTCAATATTTGATATTAAATGAAATGAAGTTTTATTTCTGCTACATCTCTGTATTTATGATTATATCTGTAATTTTTTGTGTTCTTGTTTAAGTTCGGATCATTGGTATCAAAGCGGTTAACTCTTTCTTTGTTTTTCTTTGCATGTCCCCAACGAGGTCGGGTATGAGGATTTAGGACTCGAACTAGTCGGACCTTTGCAAGACCAACCTCGCAAATCCCAATGACCTCCCATGGCGGAAGAGAAGAAAGACAAGGGGGCAAGAAATCCTTTCAAAATCTTGCTTGAAGAAGCCCTCGAGCAATAAAGGAACGTGATGATGGAAAACTTTGCTCAGGTCCTTTAGTGGCTACCCAAAGGTGACACATATTCTTCCAGCAGCCACTGTAGATAAATGCAGACACTGTAGATAAATGGTTAAATTTGCTAGAAGGATTTTTTCTATTCATGATTTTTCCAGTTGGGAAAAGATTTCTTTCGCACTTCTCAAAGCTACCCCCCACGTCAAGGACTGGTGGGAAACCTACTGTGATAAGAAGAACGAAAGTACACCCTCACTATTTTTAGCCGCATCCACTTGGAATTCATTCCGGGATAAATACATAAAGTAGAGCACGCAGCGGTAGGGAAGGGACAAAGATTTTCAGAAGTTTACCAATGTTTTTCACACCCTTCGCACGAAGTTGGTTATCAAATATTGTGAGTGAAATTTGGTACTCAAGTACTGTAGTTGTCTACATAGGTACATCCATGATGAGATGGAGTTCCTGGACATCTCCTCGCTCGACACGATGTATGGATACACTGTCAAGATTGAGCAAAAGTTTAAACAGATGAAGTGAGAATTTGGATCTACGAATCTGAAGCAATGGAAAGGAACCCCCAAACCACATAACAAAGGAAAAAGCCATGGCAGAGTGACACAGGAAAACTTGTTGAATCCGCGAGCAAAGAACAACACCATGAAGACAAAAAGGACACGGGAAAATGGTGTGAGTTCCATAAGAGCTCCACTCACAAGAAAAGTGAGTGTCAGGCCAAGCAGTCACTAGTGGCCGAGCTAAAGGCTTCCGAATCAGACGCATGTTCTGACTCTGAGTCAAAACATGACGAGGGGAATGACAAAGGGAAGAAAATCATTAACGCGGAGCCCAGTGCCACTGTGGCTACCATCGAGATCAAGAAGAACGAGCCTGAAGATCCATAGGAGGGGGAACACCTCTTCCACTCACAGATGTGGTTGAAGGGTTCTCTGCTGCATTTTATTGCCAACAACAGGAGTCAAAAGAACCTCATTTCAACAGAGGTCATGAAGTGGTTGGGCCTACCGACTATAACACATCCGCATCTGTACACCATCGGGTGGCTTCACCAAGGACGATATCTTTGTGTCAACCAATAGTGTCGCCTTCCCTACAACATCAAACCCTTCATGAATGAGGTATTGTGTGATGTCACTCCTTTTGCAGTTTGTGATGTATTGTTAGGACAACCATACTCATGGAAACAAAATGTTGTATATGAGTCCAGACCTTGCTCTATTATTATTACTTTGGGAAACAAGTTATACAGGATACCATAGGTAGCCTTGCCTACTATTGTCTCTTTGATCTCTGCAAAGCAATGCAGTAAGATCATTTCATAGACCAGGAAATTTGTTTTCCTTATGATTCTCCCTTAGGGAAAGAAAAATATTGTAGCCACGACTTCCAGACAAGGCACCTCCTGACAATAGCAGTAGATGGACAAGGTTGTGGAGGAGTACAGGGACATTTTTGCCTCACCTAAAAGGGTACCTCTGCACTGTCAGGTCAAGCACTCCATTGATCTAACCCCGGGCATGTTGTTGCCTATTGGACTGATTTATCGACACTTTGTTCTAGATAATGATGAGATCAAGATGCAGATTCAGGAGCTGTTGCAGAAAGGGCACATCAAGCCAAGCTCATCACCCCATGGGAGCCCGATTGTATTGGTACAAAAGAAGGATGGGACCTTGAGACTTTGTATTGACTATTGGGAACTGAACAAAATCACTGTCCGGAATAGGTACCCAATCCCACAGATTGATGACCTTCTAGACCAGGTCAAGGGGCCAAATATTTTAGCAAGATTGATTTGAAGTCTGGTTATCACGAGGTGCCTATCGAACCCTTCGATGTGTGGAAGACTGCCTTCAAATCCAGAGAGGGCCTTTTCGAATGGTTGGTCATGCCTTTCATGTTGATGAATGCCCCCACAACCTCCATGAGATTAATGGACAACATCCTGCAAACGTTCACCAATGTATTCATGGTGGTGTATTTAGATGACATATTGATCTTCAACCAGAGTTAGGAAGAGCACATCCACTATATTCGACAAGTCCTCCAAACCCCGCGACAACACAAGTTGTGTGCCAATTTGGAGAAATGCACTTTTAGTATGACCCATGTTCAATATCTGGGGTACATCATTGATGAGTAGGGTGTGCATGTGGATCCATCCAAGATACAAGTCATTTGGGATTGTCTAGCCCCAACCACTCCAACAGAGCTCCACAAATTTCTAGGTTTTGCCAATTTCTACTGTAGGTTCGTGTTGGGGTTCTCTCATATCACTTGGCCTTTAAGTCAAGTCACCAAGGGTGGAGAAAAAGCAAATTTCTTTTGGTTTGAAACCCAACAGAAGAAATTTTCAGAGTTGAAGCATCACCTCTGCTCTGCACTAGTGCTCGCATTACCAGACATGTAACAACCATTTGAGATTGAGACAAATGCCTCCAACTATGCCATTGGTGTTGTTCTTACTCAACAAGGGCATCTAGTGGCTTAACACAATGAGACACTTTCAGACACTGTCTGAAAGTATCCCACCTACGAAAATGAAATGTATTCCATCATGCAGGCATGCAGTGAATGGAAGCATTACATTATGGGGAAGGAAACGATCATCCACACAGACCACCGACCCCTGCAGTTCATACAGACACAAGGGAAGTTGCAAAATGATCTCCATAAGAAATGGTCCACATACCTGCAACAATTCCATTTGAAAATTAAGTACAAGAAGGGAAGCAAATAATGCTGCAGATTGCCTCGGCCGACCACTAGTCATGGCGCTGATCACTGTGCTCGACTCCTATGAGCACGAGACTTTGGGGTGGGCACATCTTTCCAAGAGCGATCCAAAATTCAATAACACATACCAGACACTCCTGGAAGGTAATCAAGTTCCAAATTTTCACCTTCAGAATGCACTGTTATTCCACTTGAGACACATTTGTGTTTCTTCAAGCGAGCGTGCCAAGATGATTTGGGAGGTGCACTGCAGTCAGGTCGCTGACTGTTAGGCCCCTATACTATTAGTGTAAGCCCTTATTATTATTAGTACAAACCACTTATTATATTGATGTACCCATGTAGTGCCCATATTGTTACTATTGTGCCCCATAGAAGCCCACTATTGCTATTATTGTGCCCTTACATTATTATTGTTATGTCGGCTCTGATTATGTTATGACCCCTTAGACTCCTATATATATAAAGGAGGTCTTTTCATTTGTACATCCAAGAATTGTCATTTAATGAATGTAAAGGAGGTTTCCCTCTCAAAGAGGCTAAATTCTAAGGCTTGATCTATCTTTTCTATCTTTTTGTGAGCTGGCTTTCATACATTTGGTATCAGAGCTTTGGATTCCTAGGGTTTCGCTTCTCCAAATGGTATCGTGGCATTTTCGTTAAAACTTTTTCTTCTTTTTTTTTTTTTTTTTTTTTTTTTTTTTTTTTTTTTTTCTGCGATGTTTCAGAAGCTAAAAGAAAAACCCATTTGAGAAGAAATCGCGCTGAACCTCAGATCCAAATTTCAGAGATTTTCGTTCTATATTTGCAGAGATATGATCTGAGGAAGTTGGTCTTTTTGCATACTATTGAATTACATTCCAAACATGTGACTTGGGGAAAATCGTCATAACTTTCTCTCTGAGCATCGGATTGAAAATTCGTAAGAAAGTACAGAAAGAGGACGGACTGTAGTTTCTTGTATATATTTTTCAGAGCCAAAGGTTGAAACAGTGACTCGTGGCATGTCATACAAGTTCGCTCTACTGAACTAGTATATAATCAGGTCACTGTGGGAGATTTGCCACAGCTCTTCCTTGAAGAATCCAATTTGGATCAGACTAGCGGCATTGGAAAGAGGGCGTAGAGGGCTACTGCAGGTCGCAATTTCAGAACTTAAAGATTGGAAAGTACAGAGTTACAATCGTTTCAAGATCAAGCTCCTAAAATCAAGAAAAAGCAAGATGAGGAAGTTTGATGGCAAGGATCCAATAAATTGGATACTTCAGATGGAGCAATATTTTGATCTACGTAGTGTACCACTGTTACAAAAGGTATGTATTACATCTTCATATTTAGAACCAGATCAATTTTTATGGTATGAAGGGCTTTGTTCTCGTAAACAACTTGTTACGTGGTCAATGTTCACGGAGGAAATGATAGCACATTATGAGGATACAAAGAGAAACACCTTCTTTAGAGCAACACCACAACAATTGGAAAGAGTAAAAGGGCTTGTGACATAGTGGAAAGAAATTATGGAAACTAGGAAGCATACCCCTCACAACTATTAAGATGGAAGTGTTGTCTCCTAGCCTTCACAACCTACAAGGGTTACACCACAACAATTGGTAAGAAAAA
>APFE031334944.1:206598-219936 GCA_000404065.3 Pinus taeda | reverse complement strand
AGCAATAATGTTTTTATTGATTATGATAGCGCTGTCAGCAGTGGATACAATTAGAGTTCTCAATAACTCTAATATTCTTTCAGGCTTAGCCATTTTCTTAGCAGTGGGCAAAGAGTGTGAGCAATTATGCAATATCTTCTACAAACAATATCAAGCCTTAATGGTAGGCTTTGGAGCAACCGCTAAGACCAACTTTCAACATATACCACTTAAAAATTTGGCTAAAAATAGTGAGCTTAAACTGTTGGAGAGAAACTCAAAAGGTAGATTCCCAATGCAAAATGGTATATGTAAAGATAGCAACTGCAAACTTCAATAATTATAACAATGTCATGGACAGGACTTGAATGCTCATATGCCTTGACTGGGTTACAAATCAGTGTTCTCTGATCTTGCCACTCTCTTCAAAGAAAACAATAGTTCACTTCAATATTTGAGATACCATGCTTGCTGTCTCATTTGTTACAGTAAGCTGAGAAAGCACTGAAATAAAAGCGGTAGTGCTAGTGCTAAATTCAAAAATCTTCATGCCATTTCCAAACTCAATACAATTTGGACTTCTAACTTGATATAGAAGTAAAAATCAAACACTACTCAATCCAATAATTCCATTCACAGATGGCTGGATTTTAATTCAATAAAAGAATGTGCTTATGTTTTTCAACCAGCAAATTGATGCAGGCAAGGCTTGCAATACCCAGAATCTTTCCTCTTCAATACACAGGCAAATTCAACAACTTAAATTTGGGGAAGCTCTCTTCAAATATTTTGTTCACAAACTTCTGGGGTTTAAAAAAACCATGCTTTATATCACTTTCATGCAATCTACCCAAAACTTCATTCACATGTCAATTTAGAAACTACATTCATCATTTTACTTCCAACATATACTTCATAAAACCCTCAAGCTTTGTGAACACCCATTCAAAAGTCTTATAAAAGAATTTAACCATTCAAGCCCAATAGTTATCATGATATGAAGGCATTTCAATATTGTGAAATTTACCTCTAAATCTACCATACACAATGGATACAAATTCAGCTTCAATATCTAACACGAGAGGTGGACTGCTATCGTTCTCAAGTGCTTTGCCGGCCGTTATAGAGTCCCCCAACGTTAGAGGACTTTCTATGATTCTCCCACTTTTAGTTCCCACTACGTGAGCAGTGGAGACGTGCAGGAAGATTTGAAGTTTACGGCATCGTTTAGCGACTTGGACATGGAGAAAAAAATGTCAATCTTAGAACATAAGCACTTTAGGAACAAACAATTTCGCACTGTAGAGTAATCCCTGGCATAGAAGGAATTTGGTTTCGTTAATTCAGATTTCAAATGCTACAACATTTTCTGTAGAATTAATTGGAGTCGATAAGCGCTCCAATCGGCTTCTCACACTCATATCTATGATGCGGGATGCATCCTTGCCAAAGCGGATGACAAAGCATGCTACCAATACTCTATATCCTTATTTAAGAAACCCGTCTATCAAAATGACCACCAATGATCCGCTAATCATTTTCATATCATTTACATCTCCGCTAAACATTTGCACATCTGCCAATCGATCACAAAATGGCTTCAGATGGTGTTCCAGAAGAATATCTGGATGTGGTGTTCCAAGAATTTGCTTACGATCTCGTTCGATTCCCGCATGCGGAAGACCCTGCTCAGCTGCTATACAACCGCAGGACACTCGAGACAATCTGGGTGACCAAACACGAGGCCATCAATCCATATACCCGCCAGCCTTTCCACATCAACAATGTCATTCCCTAGACCGAGTTGAGACAAGAGATGCATCGATACATCACCAGAAACAGAATCCCAGGGCTTCAGGTAATTCCGGATTATACTAAACTCTTAAACCAGACTGAAATGACACGTCTATTGAAGGATTTGGTGTCCCATTATCAGAAGAAGAACGGGATGAGAAAAGCCAAGTTTCGCAGTACACGTCTGGTGATGGTTCATCGCAAGTACTTTTGAATCCACTTCGTCGAGAAGAAGAACAAGACAAGCGGATACAAATATTTTCATCATCCGCTAATTATTTCACATTTTGTGCCGCAGAGAAATAGGGTTAAAGATGACCGGGGACTTTCCTTTTATTTTTCGGGATAATTATCATGTGCAAGCCATTGATAATCTCGATCATCCGCTAGATATCAGCGACGTGGTCTTAGCAGGTGAGTTGTTATTAGTCTTCAGTAATGATTGCGTGAATCATTCATTCATTAGAGATAGCGATTCCGGGATTTCTCCATAAATCAAACCTGCTCTAATGGAGCTTGGGCGGCCAGGAGTAATAGCCAGAGAGCAGTCGAAACGATTACAGGGAGGCAGAGAGCGCAGGTATCTAAACGCAGAGAATAATAAAGAATCATAGGTGAATAATAGATAGAGGGGCATTTTGTATGCAGAGAGCCGCTACAGGAGCAGCGTTCAGACCAGTCAATGCGCAGTCTCAGGCGTTACCCAGATTATAGCGCAGAGGGCAGACCCTAATTATCACGCAGAGGGCAGATGTGTCAGGCTACAGAAATGCAGAGCATGAGCAAAATAGGCAGGCGTGCAGGTGCGTATCAGCCAGACAATTTGCAGCATGAAATAGGGATGCACACAATAATGACAATTCTATCTGCAGGAATGCAGAACTGACATGCACAGAGAGGCCACACAACAAGTGGCTCAAATTGGAGCAGGACCAGCAATCGCCTGCTCTGATACCATGTTAAACACACATGGTGAGCGAGAACAAATAGGAAAGATAAAACATGCAATACGGTTTTATTAACAAGAGATTTACGTTTATAGTACATTATGTGACTCTTGGGTTTCGAATCCCAAGGTCTCTTGAACTCCTTTTGTCCATTCAGCTTCCACACTAACCCATTTAGGATTAGGTGTCCAATAGTCTCCTTCCATGATTTCAATTATTACCAACAGTGCATGGAAAAAATGCAAAGTTTTCTAAAATAAAATTAGACTATCAATCAAGGTTTTAGAGAAGGCTAATGCTAGGTTACATTTGACTCAATGAATGTGTCATTGTGTAAGGTTAACAATGGTGTTATTTAGGCCCATAGTTTTGGTAGCTTGCAGATTCTATTTGAATGAAGTATTTTAATGGGCATAGGATCCTCCATTGTAATGCCTTCGGAGGTGAATAATGAAAGCTTATTTCGTTGGACTGGTTAGATTTGTTTAAGGGAATAAAAATGTCTTTGATTTGTTTTCCCAGGATAAATCACGTGTTAATGATCTATGATTTTTTTTTTTCAAATTAATTATTTCTCTCACGTTCTCTGTTCCTGACAACTAGTGTGAGAGTTTATTTATTTGGCTAAGAAACTTGTAGGAAAGGAGAGTTTTTGGTTTGAGTCAAAGCAACTTTAAAGCAATAGGATGATGACATTTTTAAGTGCCAATCACTGAAGAAATGAACATGGTGGGTGTAGTCCCATGGAGTCTTGAAGGAAATAACAAAACTATTTTTTTTGCAATGGAGTTGAAAATTTTAATTGCATGCAAATAGGCATACAACTATAGAAGTGGCTAGATGTGTGCATCTCTTGTAAATTACCAGTAGAGTCTAGATGTAGATATAAATGTTGGAAGGGGTGCCATGTTAGATTCCTAGATAACCTAGTTATAATAAACTTTAAAGGGGGTAGGACTTGGATAATTACCCCAAATCAATTTTAAGGGGAGGAATGTTAGGTTAACTTTTAACTCAGCGAATAAGTCATTGTGTAAGGTCAACAATGGTGGTTTTTTGGGCCCATGGTTTGTGTCAGTGGATTTTGATGTAATGAAGACTTTAAAGAGGCTTAGTATGATCCACTATAATGGGTCTAGAGACGACTGGTGAAGACTCACTTGGCTACATTTGATGAATAGAATACAAAGATAAATTGTGTGTTAATGATCTATGTGTTTTGTTATCATTAACAATTAATTATCACTTGTTCTTTATCCCCGACGACTAAAATGAGTGATGGATATAAGAATTTAAAGTACAATTTAATCATATGAAATGGAGGAAGAATGGAAATTATTTAAAGAGTGACATGATATAATAGGGTTACATAACTAGATTGATATGACGATCAATATGTGAGAAAATTTGATATTTAATATGATCAAGAATTCATAGGAGTAAATATAAAATTGAATTTGAAAATATTTTCAAAATTATTAAAAAGCTTATAAGAACCGAATAAAATTACCCCTTTTGCTAAATGGATTCTATAAAAGCTTTGACGTGTTTCAAAATCCAATTTTTCATCAACTAAGTATTTTTTTTATAATCCACAAATAATTTGGTTTCTAAGCGAAGTATATAAACAATAATCTGTAATTTCCAATAAATAAGATTCTTATAATAAATAATTACTCCTTTAACAGATAGGTCCTGTACACATAAACAATTTCTACACATTCTATAACAATTTCTTTGCAAAATTTTGTAAAGCTTGTAGTAAATTGTGAATCTAGTAATAGATTGCAAAATTTTTACCAAGATTGTAGCAAATAAGAGTTTGTTATAACAAATAATAGATATGAAAAGAGTATGAGGCATAGCTGAGTGGTAGCAACAAAACTTGTAATGGATGGTTGCATCAAAATTCTTGGAAATATTTTTTCAACCACATTTAAGCTAATTTGTATTACCTCAAAATAACATATTAGATCATTCATCTTTCACAAATCACCCAATACAAGTCAATACATTTACTACAATTCTATTCTCAGAGCCCAAAATTTATCATAAGTTTATCCTTTTTTCCTTTTCTTTTCCATATATCAATCCATTATGGGAGTTATTTGGAATAGATGTATAACGAACAATGATTGAATTGCATTGAGACAATTCCATCACTGAGGTTTCTTTCATATTTTTCGTACCCTTATCACTATTGAAGTGATCATATTCTGTCAGTCGAGGGATGGATCCCCTTGGTTGAGGGATGGGTTGGCTCTACATGTGGCAGAGATGAATCGATAAGAGTTGAATTGGCGGTAGGAGTCCTTTTTTGCTACATGTTTTCTTGTTTGTGGGTTGAGGAGTCTTAGGTGCTGAATGGCTTCGCACACTAGGCCCAATCACCATGGATTTCCAGGAGTTATATATGAGATTTAAGCAGAATGACCACATGCATACCCTCCGTGTACTCCAGGCAGGTGCTCCTTCTATCATCAACTTGCATCGCATGGAAAAGTTGTTGAAAAAGGGCCATCATGGAGTTATCACCTAGTTTAATGCCATCCAGGCCATCGAGCCCACTACTCTTCATATTCATCTTGACATGCAACAGGTCTTGAATCGACACCAGCGGGTATTTGAAAAACCTAAAGAGCTTCCATTCTCTAGAGGGGAACATGATCATATCATCACTTTGGTCCCAGGGGCACAATTGCCGAATGTGCGGCCATATCGATATCCTTTCACCCAAAAGAATGAAATTGAAAAAATCATCAAGGAACTCCTTGAAGCTGGTGTCATTCATCCTAGCATCAGTCCTTATTCATCATCACTGGTCATGGTGCTCAAGAAAGATGGGGAATGGCACGTGTCCAAAATTCAGGGCCCTCAACAAGCTCATGGTCAAAGACAAATTCCCTATCCCAGTTGTTGATGATCTGCTCGATGAACCACATGGTGCTCAATTCTTTACTAAGCTAGATCTTCGTTCTGGCTACCACCAAATATGCACGAAAGAAGTAGACATTCCCAAGACTGCTTTCCGAACTCATGAAGGCCATTATGAATTCTTGGTCATGCCATTTGGTCTCTGTAATGCCCCATCCACTTTTCAAAGCCTCATGAATCACTTGCTAAAACCGTATCTCCGAAAATTTGTACTTGTTTTCTTTGATGACATTCTCATCTACAGCCTCGCTTGGGAAAAACATCTTCAACATGTAGGCCTACTCTTGCAACTACTTCAGAATCATAAATTATTTGTCAAATTTTCCAAGTGCTCTTTTGGCATGGAAGAAGGGCCACATTGTGGGTCGTGAAGGTGTCCGGGTGTATCCCAAAAAGATATAGGCAATGCAAGATTGGCCCCAACCAAAAACCTTGAAGAGTTTGAGGGGATTCTTGGATCTCACCAGCAACTATCGTAAATTTGTCCATAATTATGGTCGCATTGCTAGACCCCTCACAAACCTTCTCAGGAAAAATTCATTCCTTTGGACTGATGCAGCACAACAAGCGTTTATGGCTCTCAAACATGCCATTTGTTCCACTCTTGTATTGACACTTCCCGACTTCACCAAATCTTTTGTGATTAAATGTGATGCTTCAGGTACTGGTATTGGTGCTGTATTAATGCAGGAAGGTCGACCCTTGGCCTTCACTAGCCAACAACTAAGTGGGAAACATCTGGGACAATCTACCTATGAGAAGGAGATGATGGCCATCTTACATGTAGTAGATACTTGGCGACCATATTTATTGGGCGACGCTTCCAAATCCGCACAGACCATCAAACCCTCAAATATTTTTTGGAGCAATGTCTATCCTCGCCCCAACAAAATAAATGGCTGGCCAAAATGATGGGATATGAATATGAGATAATTTACAAGAAAGGGCATGACAATGTAGTAGCGAATGCTTTATCACGCCAATTTGAGGATGAAAGCACCCTTCTATCAATCTCTCTTCCCATACTAGATTGGATTGAAAAAGCCCACAAAGGAATGGTTTCACATCCCTCTCTCTCCCAAGTCATTAATAACTTGAGAGTAGATCCCAATTCCTCAGTTGGATACTCTTGGAAGGATGAGATTCTTCGCTACAAGGATAGAGTAGTTATATTGCCAACATCCACCCTCAAAATGCGCAATTTGGAGAGTTTCACTCATCTCCCACTGCAAGCCATGTAGGCTTTCAGAAGATTTATGCTCGCACTCGTCATTCTTTCTTTTGGACAGACTTGAAAACTGAGATTCCTACTTCTGTAGCTGAATGTGATGTGGGTCAATGCCACAAAGGAGAAACAGTCAAGTCACCAGGCACCTTACAACCATTTCCCATCCTTGCCTCAATCTGGATAGATGTTTCTATGGATTTCATTATTGGTCTTCTGAAGTCAGGCAACAAGTTAGTCATCATGGTGGTTGTGGACATAATTTCTAAATATGCTCATTTTTGCGCTCTACCCCACCCATTTAGCCGCACTTTGGTGGCTCAAGCTTTCATGGAACAGATCTTCAAATTGCATGGCATGCCCACTTCCATTGTGTATGATCGTGACCTAACTTTCACCAGTAACTTTTGGCAAGAACTTTTCAAGCTACAAGGCACCCAACTCCAACTAAGTACTTCCTATCATCCCCAAAATAATGGTCAAACTGAAGTGTCAACAAATGTTTGGAGACATACCAAAGGTTCTTCACTTTAGAAAAGAAACATCAATGGGTACAATGGCTACCTCTTGCTGATTGGTGGTATAATACTAATTATCATGCAGCCACCAAGATGACTCCATATGAAGCAGTGTATGGTCAACTCCCACCTTCACCTACTTCTTATATCCCTGGATGCTCTAAGGTGCAAGCGGTGGATCAACTCCTATAGAATCGTGCAGCCATGCTAGCATGTCTCAGAGATAATCTCCATCGAGCTCAGAATCACATGAAGCAACATGAAGACCAACATTATTCCGAGCACACATTTCAAGAAGGGGATTAGGTATTCCCGTGGCTGCAACCATATAAGTAAACATCGCTCAAATAAAAGTGCTACCAAAAGTTAGCTCCAAAATTCTACGAACCTTATCATATACTTCAGCGCATTGGAGTAGTATCCTACAAGCTAGCCTTGCCACCAACTTCAAAAATCCATCTAGTCTTCCATATATCATGCCTCAAGAAAGTGGTGGGGAACAATTGCAAAATTCAAACCAATCTACCTGAATTGGATGAAGAAGGTTCACTCTAGCTCCAACTTGAACAGGTCCTTGATACGCGAGAACGATATTTGCGCGGCTGCACAATCAAGGAAGTCCTCGTCAAGTGGAAGGACACCTCTCTAGAGGATGCGACCTGGGAACCAACCATTATTCTTCAGCAGTTTCTGCAGCGTCAACCTTGAGGACAAGACTGCTTTTTATGGGGGAGGGCATGTTAGGGTCCACCCTAACCCATTTATTTATGTAATAGGGTCGAGTCATAGTTATAGTTAGTTAAAGAGTCAATAAAGCCCGTATTAATAATTGTAAGTGGTTGATCCGCATTTAAGAAAAGGACCACAATTAGTTGCAAACGAGCCATGATATTAGATAAATGGTATTGAGAGAACCATGGTAATGACCCATGGTATTGTATGTATGAATCCTATATAAAGAATAGAGACTCTCCATTGAGGAATATCAAGTCTTATTTTGTAATCGGGATTTGCTCTGCTGGAGGTTGCCCCCTCGAAGAGGCAAGTGAACATTGCTTTCATCTCTGAATAATAAAATACTTGCTGTTTTTCTCATTTTGTTCTGTGTTCTGGGTTGTATTTCTTCGCATATTTGGTATTTTGGAATTTCTTGCAGGTCAATAGCATAACATCCTTGAGGAAAAAGGAAAGCATTCTAAATATGATCGGTATGTTGACATCTCCTACATCAAAAGGTAGTGTTCTTGTAGTCCAGTGGCTATGAATAAAATTTGTCCCTCCACTTAAGGAGGATTTTATCAGGCAACCCTTTACTGAGATCTAGTTCCACACATATGTGCAAATGTAATAATACCATTCTCAAGCCTTTCAATGTCTATCTTAATGAAGCAACCCAATAAATCCCTGATATCGGCTCAGATGTTTGGTTGTATCAAATGAGTAAGTTTAAAATCCTGACCCATACTGGAGTGGCCAAAGATGTCATAGAAATATGATTAAAATTAGGAAACCATGGTTGAAATGAAATCCCAATTCGACCCCAAAATCAGGGTCCCTCATCAAACACCTTTGGACGATCCTCTAAAATTTGGAAGATTACCATAAAAAATCCTTTCGAACAAAAAAAAATTCATGTTCGAGGAACAATTCTGATGCACCCATTCCTGAAGCGTAGATGCCAAAGGCCAAAATCCATTAAATCAAGAAATAATTGCCAACCGTGCATAATCTGCAGAAGCTAATTTGGATATAAGATCATCCACTTTAAGAGATGGAATGTTTGTAGCCTGATCTATAACAAATGATTTCCTTGAGAGATCTTTGGGATTATGAGGTGAAAGTCCTGGATTTAGGGCATCCTTAAAGGGTTTAGGCTGGGAAGAGGAGGATACACCCCAACCTTTGGCTCCCTTGAATAATCCATAGACTAGACAAATTAAGGCATCCTTGGAAATGCCATACTCATTGAGTGATTTCCAATCTTGAAGTTGCCTACCTCCGTGTAGAAGCCAAAAATAGCTAGCGGTGATCCCTATCCGATCCTGATCTTTGGACACAAGTGAAGAGACGAGATTTGTGGCTTTGACATACAAACAAAAAAAAGCCTTCTGAGAATGGTCTCATAAAAACCATAAAATTCTCCAAATCTGAGTTGATGAGTTCATCTTGAATGCATAGATAACCATGCAATATAAAATATTTCCCTTGATTTTCTATATCAGAGGTTGAAACACTTGCGATCAAAGACCAAGGTTTCATATTGGGTTTGAGGAAAAGACCAAAGAAATAAGAGCAAAAGGACCTGATTCCATCCACCGAGATAGAACCTAGGAGGGATCCGAGTATACGATCAAACTGATGAGTGAACCTCGTTGAAAAAATTGTTATGGATGAGGGGATATGATGCCGATGTGTAATGTCAAGCACAACATAAATCTTGGCGTTTTTTAATAAATAAAAATAGGGCTGGGAGAAATTTCTGGTACAATTACGTCTCGCTTAACAGTGACATCCTTCCCGATTCCCAAGTTCTCCAACACCTAGTAAATCCTTCCAGTGGCGATGATTGCAGACAAAATTACAAACTCTTGAACGAAGGCCATGATTGTCGAATATTTAACCACAATTAAATTGAAAATTTATTTATTTTTTATGCTCAAGGAATATTTGTCATAGACTGGTTTCAAGCATTCCATGGTTTGTTGGTGCCTGAAACATGTTTTCACTATCAAATTTTATTTTGTTTATTTTATTCTTTTATTCTGATGAAGAAAATATGATAGCTAGGCAGCTCATCAATGTAAGCGAACTGTGCTACTTTGTTAGGTGGGTTATGAGTGGGTTGAGTGGGAAGTTATAGAGGTTATTGAATGGGTGGAGTAGAAAGTGGGATGATGTTCTGGTTCGGTGGCAGCGGATCATTGATACATCGTGAAATCGTGAGAAAACAACTGAGACTTCATTGATTTTAGAAAGCAAAGAAAATGCGTTAACATACCATACTTTGCAACAATAGAGAATATGATGTCTTCTTGAAAACTTATTGGACAAAAAATGATACTATATAAGGATGATGAACACCGATAATGAATAAGGATGATGGATCATTGTCTGTTTTACTTCGTACAATTGTTTTTTTGACTTGTGTAGCGCTCATCTAAATGTCTGTAGCATTGCCTTGAATTCTGTACTACTTTTCTTAGTCACCTAGCATTATTTCTTTGATATCTATAACATTGTTTCAAAGCAAAATCTTATTTTTTTTTATACTCCATCTATATATTTTTTTGCTATCTTGGTGATATGCTATTTGTATAGAAGTTTGTCTTTAGAAATCACTCCATGGATTGGCTTAATTAATCTTTTTGTGACTTGCAAAAATTTGGCATTTTTATAACATAAAAAGTGGGTTTATGGAGGAAGAGAGGTGTACAGAATTTGTTCTCTCAATAAATATTAAATATTTGATAGTAGCACATGGAAAATAAATCTAAAGAAGATACAGTAAAAAAGAATCATGTTTTCCTTTACTTACCGAGGAGTGATGGTGAAGTTAGACTTCCAGATAGTGTTTTGTTGATGACTTCTTCATTTAATGTTCAATTGAATTGATTCCAAATCCAAGTTGAAGTGAATTAATAAGGATATATTTAGTATAATTAAGTTTTTAGGTCTTTATTTGATATGCCAAATTTTAATAAGGAACAACCTACATGATATTTTTGTTTTTGATTCCCAAATTTGAACCAACAATCACTCTTTTTAGTACAATTTTTTTGTTAGATATTCAAGTGACATCATTCTAGCGGGAGAGGAAACTATAATCATATTCTCCACTCTAAACAAGTTTTACAAATATTTTGAATTAATATGTCAAAAACACTGATGATCATTCTAGGAGGCAAAGTTTTTTTTTTACTTAAAGTAGATTTCACTCTCGTTGCTTAATTCAAAGAAGAGGTACATAGTACAACATATTTCAGGATAACCATATGTATTCATGTCAATGAGACTTGAACCAAGGTGGGGAGGTTATCATTAAACCCTCCCAACCACTAGGGATACACTCAATTGACAAGAGGTAGAGTTTTATCAATGTCAGTTTTAGAATAAGCAGTATTTAATTTGGTCAAAAAGTTATCATACGATGTCAAAATAATATGATTCTAATGGAAGATGAATGTACATTCGTGTATATATCTCCAATAAAAGTAGTTTTTGCAACATAAATAATTTATGTGCTAAAGATGCTAATAAATAACTTGCATGACAAAGTTGTTTTTGATTTCTAGCCTCGACCAATAGTCACTATTTGAAGCATAATATTTTCATCTAATGTCATATTGACATGATTCTAGTGGGAGATGAAAGTATACATAAGAAATATGTTTTGAAAATGTGATGATTTGATGTGCCAAATATGTTATTGAATAATCATAATGCAGTTTTTTCACAATGCAAATTTTGGGATAAACATTTGAGCATAAGTTTTTTTTTGTCCGATATCAAAATGCAGTGAATAAAATTGGTTTGTAAAATAAATTCCAAAGGAAATATCCTCTAGAAATAGGTTTTTAAAATTTATTCATTTGGTCCCTTAAAACATAACCATCCCAACCATGTTTTTCAATGATTTCATTATTTTTATTATTTTTTACAATAATTGGAAAATTTTATTAATAGCAAATATGTAGCTATGGCTATAGGAAATTCACAAAAGAGTTGGCTATTAAAACCACCATTTGCTAGTTCCTTATTTATTTATTACAAAACTAAAAATTCTAGATTGTATTGTTAGCCAACTTCTTGTCATTAATTGTTGTGCATCTTGTGACACCGCCTCCACCCCCTTGGATTATTCATGGGCACCATAAGGTATTACTTTCTTTTAACCTGATCTCCATAGTCTTGTCTTGGAAATGGGGTCATAAAATTCCTTAATTCTCAACTTTCTCAAAACTAAAATTGGATACCACCATCATGTCCAACACATTGAGAGCTTTCTCATGATATAAATGTTATCGCCATTCGAGCTATGGATCAAAATTTATGGCCATTTGAACTTCTCCCATGTCATCATGAATTCCACATTACACTCATGATGTGGCCTACGTGGCTTGCCTTGTTAGCATAATAGTCTCACGTGGTAACCATGCCTTCCCGAGCCCCGCCATGTCATCTTTCCCTTCCTTATTATACTTCTATGGCATAGAATCCCCAAGGTTCGAGACCTCGAGGTCTTGAGATGGAGAATTGGCGTCAATTATTGAAAAGGATTCTGATCACTCTTAGCCTTCAATATCTACCCTTTGCCGCCTAGTGCATCTCTCTTTCTGTCGATGTTTGAGATGACATTAGCCCGAAGTGATGTCATGCTAATGTTTCTTGCCATGCATTGACCCCTTTCATTGGCCTCATTACAAAGCATTCACATTAGGGTGAGATGGGAATCTTGCCCGTCACATAACGTAAGCGACCCCTTAGATAATCCTTTGGTACTAGAAATATTTATGAGCTTGCCATTATATATCTATCTATCTATCTATCTATTATATAATATTATATTATATATATTATATATAAATATTATATATATATATATATATATATAATATATTATATATAAATATAATATATCAAAGAGAACACTCACAATACATAAAAAAATCCGCCCTGAGCCTATTTACGTATATATACGTATATGTGTCGAGAGGGGACACCATCAATAAATAGACATTCCTCATGATCTTTTCCATATATATATATATTGTTACACAAAAAAAATTGTCACCATGACTTTCTACAGTTTGTGTGAGACCATCAACACTCATACATACCTCTTTTACAAGTATTGAGCCTCAGCTCTTCATGTCAAGCCTTGAAAATGGGAGAAAGACCTTAAAAATATCTCAAATCCTGGTTTCGCACTTTCTCCTAGCAT
>APFE031334944.1:159600-206578 GCA_000404065.3 Pinus taeda | reverse complement strand
GAAATCGCCAGTACCTTGAATTCTACATGCATCAATGGCAGGTTTTCTCGCCTTCGACGTCAGTTTTCATCATTGACTTGCGATCGAAGGATTCCATGAAATGTTCGACATCGACTCATTCATTCACATCTCATGGATTGTGCTGGGTACTTTGAGAACCATTGACGTTACTGGTGGTCTCTCTCATGCTTGTTAACAGTTTACATGATTGACTGGTAATCAAGTGGTTTCTACCATGTTCGACATCGACTCATTTATTCACATGGCTAGAATCGTACCAGGGAAGTAGAAATGAAGACCCTGGATCTAGTTTCCACCATCCAGGCTGCGAGGAATTTTGTTATCATTATATAGTGGACTATTCATAAATAGATGGTTGCGCCCATACTGTGTCCATATGTTTCTACTTGCGATGTAATACAAAATCATTCCTGTATCAGAACAGTTTTAGAAAGTTCTTAATCACTTTTGATCTGAGTATGGGAATGCCTACCTCAGCGATGATATTTTCACATATATATATTTTGTGTTGAATGTTTTTACAGATTCCGATCGGGGTATCCACAGGAAGATCCTTGAAATGATAAAGTCCTTCACTCTTCTTAGATGATCAAAAATTATCCTCATCTATTACGGACTTTGCACTTTAGGGGGCAATCTGTTACACAAAAAATTGTCACCATGACTTTCTACAGTTTGTGTGAGTCCATCACCACTCATACATACCTTCTTTGCAAGTCTTAAGCCTCAACTCTTCATGTCAAGCCTTGAAAATGGGAGAAAGACTTTAAAAATATCTTAAATCCTGGTTTCGCACTTTCTCCTAGCATTGCCTGCGGTGCCGCACCCAACGGTCATGTCCCCTGCGAACCTGACCGCTCTGTCTGTTAAGTAATGGGTGCGAACCCCTGTAAAAGTTAAAAAAAGTGTGAGTTCATTCTTAAAAACTCACCTTGGGTCACTTCTAGACGCTTCTAGAAGGAATATTATGCTGGCAAGTCCGCTCCACCTTGGTTCATCCATTCCATAACTAAGGGAGCTAAATCCATGATATGAGGTGCTTATCCCATTGAAGGAGGAACTTATCCCTTCAATGGTGGACCTGCAACTTCCTCCATTTGCACTATAAATTCAGGCATTGGGCTGGTTGTAGTGGAGGTTGAAAGCTGAAGATTCTTGAGGGTAAATGTTGCTGGAAATTAGACTTCCTTTTTTGAGCTTGTGAGAAGAGATATCACATACCTTTCATTTCATTTGGGAAGTAAGTGAGGCTTGTCAAAGTAGAGGAGATTCCTGCTAGACCCTGGAAAGAGCTTGTGCAACATCAAGGCAAAGGTTGTAAGGTTCTTTTATTCATAAAGTTAATACAATCAAGTTTATTTTTCTCAATGAACTGTCTCTAATGGTTTATTTTATGAACTTCTTGATCTTCATAATGAACATGTTTTATTATATTATCTATGCAGGTGTTCTTTGATGTGTGTTTGTTTGTGTATGCAGGTTATTAAAAGGGAACTGCTTGAAGCTATTGGAACAAAGCTGCCACAAGCAAGCATTAGACCGAGGTAGGGTCTATTGCACCTCTTAGTTTTCATTTATGAATTGAAAGATGTTTAGAGAAAAGTAGATTTGCTTGTGTTGCTTGTTGCTAGATATCATTTGATACTAGGGAGATCGGTCTTGTCCGCAAGAATGATTTATCTGTTACACAAAAATTGTCACCATGACTTTCTATAGTTTGTGTGAGTCCATCACCACTCATACATACCTCCTTTGCAAGTATTAAGCCTCATCTCTTCATGTCAAGCCTTGAAAATGGGAGAAAGACCTTAAAAATATCTTAAATCCTGGTTTCACATTTTCTCCTAGCATTGCCTACAGTACTGCACTCAATGGTTATGTCCCCTATGAACCTGACCGCTCTGTCTGTTAAGTGATGGATGCGAACCCCTATAAAATTTAAAAAGGTTGAGTTCGCTCTTAAAAACTCACCTTGGGTCACTTCTGGACGCTTCTAGAAGGAATATTATGCTGGCGAGTCCGCTCCACCTTGGTTCATCCATTCCATAACTAAGGGAGCTAACTCCATGATATGAGGTGCTTATCCCATTGAAGGAGGAACTTATCCCTTCAATGGTGGACCTGCAACTTCCTCCATTTGCACTATAAATTCATGCATTGGGCTGGTTGTAGCGGAGGTTGAAAGCTGAAGATTCTTGAGGGTAAATGCTGCTGGAAACTAGACTTCCTTTTTGAGCTTGTGAGAGGAGAGATCACATACCTTTCATGTCATTTGGGAAGTGAGTGAGGCTTGTCAAAGTAGAGGAGACTCCTGCTGTACCCTGGAAAGAACTTGTGCAACATCAAGGCAAAGGTTGTACGGTTCTTTTATTCATAAGGTTAATACAATCAAGTTTGTTTTTCTCAATGAACTGTCTCTAATGGTTTATTTTATGAGCTCCTTGATCTTCATAATGAACATGTTTTATTATACGCAGGTATGCTTTGATGTGTGTTTGTTTGTGTATGTAGGTTATTAAAAAGGAACTGCTTGGAGTTGTTGGGATAAAACTGCTACAAACAAGCGTTGGACCGAGGTAGGGTCTGTTACACCTCTTAGTGTTCATTTATGAATTGAAACATGTTTAGTGAAAAGTAGATTTTCTTTTGCTCTTTGTTGCTAGATATCATTCGATACTAGGGAGATCAGTCTTGTCCACAAGAACGATTTATCCGGCCAACCATATATATATATATATATATATATATATATATATATATAAATAATATATATATATATATTATATATATATATATATATATATAATATATATATAAGAATCAAGCCCTCTCTTGACACTACCTTATGAACTATCTCTCCTAAGCTTGAATAAGTACTCAGATGACCCTCACACACACACACACACACCACACATATACCTTGAGCTTATACAAACACTTGTCCCAACTCTTGCATGTATATATAAGACTATCCCTCCTGAGCTTAATTAAACACTCGACTCAACTTTCATATAAATATTTATGTATTTACAACTATCTCTCCTGAGCTTGTGTTATATAGTTATATAGGAAAATGACCTCCTCATCAACTCAGAGGAGAAGAGCAGGATGATTGAAGGACTGACCAAGTTCACAGGCCCATTTTCCAAGCTAACGTTGTCTAGGAACTAGCAAGCTACTTTATAAAGCTTCCTAGCAAGGCTAAGGGTGCATTAGTGCCTAGGGTAACTCTGTTTGGTACCTCAGGAAGGGTGTCAGTAAACCTAATTGAGCTTCTATGGATCAAAAGAATGAGTTGACTAAGAAATATCCCAAGATTCTCTCTTATGTCAGCTCACAAAAGCAGGGAAACATTAGAACTCGACCTGTTTGGAGGAATTACTAATTCCTAATGGAGTCCACAAATGAGAAAGAGCACAAAGGCATAGAAACATCACTGCTTTTGCCTAATGGAACTCATGAAGGATTTGGCAAGGCTTATCCTCTCATGCTATATATGAGAGGCTAGGGCCATTGTGAGAGGGGTCGAAACATTTGAAATGATTGCCTATTTGACTGTCAAGCATAGCCTATGACTAAGGCATAAGAAGAGGTTAAGAAGGGGGAGAGAGAGAGGAGTAAGGGAAGGCTGTTACAATTGATGGTTGTAATCACTCTTTTCTACATCAATATAGAACTGCAATTGTGTTTTCCACTCTGCAATGTTGGTAGTGTAATATGTTTACATATTTATGCAATGTCATTATTATGAGTGGCTTAGATACATGTAATTATATATATTTATATTTTAATGCATTGTTTGTCAAAGTTATATGATGTGATATAATTCTTATCTTATGTATGTGCAGGTTTTGATCTAGAGCTAGCTAAGGGGTCTTCCACCTTGCTACTTTGCGCTCTCCAGCAACACCACACCAAGACTTGAAGTAATAAGTCCTTCTTCTTGCTTTGATTCTCATTTGTTTAACATAGATATGCATGCATATTTGTGACAACTGCAACTAATTTGACAGTCTACCAAGGATCCCAAGAAGATCCTTGAGGGTTTCTACATCACCAAACACCCGTGCATTAATCCCTATAGCAGAATTGGTGACTTCACTGGGGACTACACTTAGTTCCTGGTTTTCTCCCAAAGTTCCTAGATCTCTCTTTCTTCCAGGCCATCCTGTACTTCTTGATCCCCTTTTTGACCAATCAAGACTATACAACACCCTTATCTCAGTGCTCAACCCTAGATATGATCCCCACAACCTTCTTTTTGATCCTTTTTCCTCACTAACATTGTCTCTAGTGTAAAAAGTGCTTTATAAAGCACTGTGGCCTCACACACAGTGCATTAGTGCAGAAAGTAACTCTCTGTACCCTCTATTATAGAGAGTTAGCCAGCCATTTCTTGATAAACACGCTGCTATATGACTTCCATGTGACTTCATGGATTGGGAAATCTATTTGTAGACTGATCGGGGATTTGCAACTGTGCTTGTTTGATTGATTTGTCTCCTGGACATTTTTTTTTAAGAAAATAGCTTTACTTCTTAAAGTTTTTGTTTTCATAAAAGGAAAAGGTCCAAAATTTTTACTATTTTCTGCTTAGTTAGTTAGATCTGCATTATTTGGTTTCAAAAGTTATTAGTGAGCATTGTTAGTTCTATTGGTTGTGCTAGTGTTTTACTGAACTAGATGTATGGTCTATATATTTTTGTATAAATGACTCTCCCTTTGTAGAAGCAACTTCTTCATTGAAAGTGAAATTTACAAGCATTGTTTTTGCATGATTTTAGTCAGAGCCCCATATAACTTCATACGTCAACACCCCTACAGAAGACTCTAACAAAGTACATTTAAAATTTACCTAATAAAATCAATCAACAACTCTTTTTAGAGTAAACACACATTAGTTTAAGATAGGATCTTGGGTTAGGCAGTTGTGAGTTAACTGCCCAAGATCATACACTAAAACTAGTGTCATTAACGAGGGAAATCCTTTTGCACTCATACTATTCAAGACCACTCCAGTAAAAGTGGAGCTAAATACGAGACAACATCAGACTGTAAACGAAGGTAGCCTACCTTCACTTACATCTCCTTTGGGTTTTCTATTCAGGGATATCGGAGCTGAGTCGGGGACTCAGGTATCCTTCCCACACAGTGTACTGTCTGCGACTATGTCCACCCCTATAGTGTCCGTGATTTGAGGTAAACATAGTGGCCATACTTTTAGGGACGAACACAAGGTGACTGGGGCGAGCTGCCCTGGTAACTAACATAGACAAACCTACTCTGTCTTCAGTTTTTGGGAGGGTGCTAGTCACGAGAGTACTTGGACCCTTAATCTAAGGTTCGGGCGAAGCTCAAAAGTAATCATAACTGTACCTTTGGCCAACTCTCTCTTTTATCCATTGTGATACTGGGTTTCATCTCCAACAAACACTGGTTATCAGACAGGGTCACACCCTCTGATTGTTGATTGATTTCTTTAGTGTATTTTTTATTTTTGAAGTGCCAGATTGTTATAACCGAGACTTTAATATCACTGTAAAATATATTGATAAAATTTATTGGCCACCATGGCTACATATGGCCCTCGTCGTCAATCTAGATGGTTGTTAGGTCTTCCCCCACTCATTGTGGAGGATCTGCTAAGGCCCAGTGAACCGGATTACCGTCTTCGGGCAATTAGTCTCTGAGACCTAACATTGAATCGGTTTAGACATCCCACGGTTCAAGCTTACCAGAAGATTTCTTTACTGAAGGTTTCATTCCTCCATGCAATCCTATGATCACGAATCCATTGGGACCACTCTTGATTCGAGTTGCATTTGTATCTCCTATGTCTTCTATTGGACCTACACCACCCATACCATCGAAGACTAATGGGTCATGGGCTTTTGTTAACACTTTTGGTCCACCACCACCTCCCCAGTCGACAGTTAGTACCACACCTCTGATGGAAAACCCTGTTATCCCACTTGTCCCAAGTTCAAACCCTATCATGACACCCAATGCAAGTGGAACCCAGTACATGCCGGTTTCTGCCCCTTTTGTGTCAGCTCCCAGACCTTTGAAAAGTGCTACATATAGCGCTCCTTATAATGTCACATATAGCACGGTTAGCTTGGGTCCCTTCAACAACCCCTTTGGTTGGAATCCATTGTTTAGTTCCAAACCTCAGGTTCAGATGCCTGGGGGAAATGTTCCCAATATGCACATACTGGTCGGGAACGTTATAGTTTCCCCTTCGTTTATAGGACAACGGGGACATTCATTGATTGACATGAATCCTCCTTATGCCAGTCAAGGACCTATAGTTAATTATGTGGCGAGCGGGATCCCTCAATAAGGTCCCACTAAATCTATATGGGAACCCCACTCTCAATGTCACATGAGTCAAGGGGGAATTCCTTATACTGGGGGCATTTACAACCCCGAGTCTAGCAATCCCTATGGAAAACATAGAACATGACTGTAACCCAAGGAAATTACTATTCCACACATCCTTTGTATAATATTGGGAACAACACGATGGGAGGAATGCAAGGATCCTTAATTCATATGTCATCGCCTTGGTCCGATTCAAGGGCATCAAACACGTTTCCTTTCTTGGCAACGCTTGATATTCCCGAATTGTACAAACTCACCAGTGACCCCATCTATCACAACTTACTTTGGCCTCCAATCCCGCATAAAATTCCGACAGATATCCTTAAGTTCGAAGGGAGCCAAGGGGAGGATTCAAGTACACACATCACCACCTATCATTTATGGTGTGTTTCTAACTCCATGGTGGATGATAGTATCTGGCTACGACTCTTTCCTCGCACCTTTACTAGCAATGCAACCAAGTGGTACATTGAGTTACCACGCACGTCAGTCAATAGCTTTGGCGCTTTAGCAATGGAAATCTTAAAGCACTTTCAGCTACCCATACACTATGAAATTGGGATGGAACTCCTTACTTATTTATGTTAGGACACTACCACCCACATCTCTGATCATATTGATGAATGGAGACGTAGTTGGAGGCTAGTCAAAGCTCCCCTCCCATACTATCTATTAGCGGATTGGTTCTGCAAATTTCTTCTCCCTCAAATTGCTAAAGATGTCACCTTAGGTGGTGCAGTCACAGAAGACCAATCCATTCATCGTGCCCAACACTTAGATTTGATTTATTCATAGTCTGGCACATTATACGATGTCATTCCCAATGCCCCTAGAAACTCCAATGCTCCCACTACTCAACAACCTGGTGCGCATGCCGATGGTATTATCAGCGCTACCTCTAGGGTTGTTGTAAAACAAAATAGTGGTCACATTTCCCAGTTGTCAGTTGAACCCTCTACCAAATCGACTGCTCTTCCTACCGCCACGATAAACTCTGTGTAGTCTACACAAAAACCCAATGGTAAGAACAAGAAGAATAAGAAAAAGACCGCTCCTTCTGAAGAGTAGTCAACCAAGCAGTACAACCGAAAGGAGAAGGCTATTGCACCCTATGACCATGGAAAGGACAAACTCGCTAAATTCCCTTGAAAAATCTGTGCGAAAGACCATATGACATATCGTTGTCCGCGTCTCCAAGAATGCATATATTTCATTGCTAAAAAGGACACTGTCCGGACCCTTGCGGTCTTAAAAAAACCTTTCCCTGCTCAACAACAAAAACACCTTATTGCAAACCAACCACAACCCCTGCAAAGGGGCAATGACGGTTCGCATAAACCTTCAGTTGGTGAAGGACCATCTACTGTTTACACCTTTGAAATGGTATATCTTCAAATAAGAGCCAAAACCTATGTAGCTCTAGTCGCTAATGCTGAGGAAGCCTCCTCGAGTCAAAAGCTACCGCCGCCTAATGATCTTCATATCGAAAGGCGGGTTGCTGATCTTGTGATTCGCCCCCCAAAAGGGGCACTTCGTTGCACAACACATAATACATTTGCACGCGCTTCCTAGAACTACAGTATTGTAGAAGATTTGGCACAAGCACTGTCAGCTTTGTCGACACTCGAAATATTACAAACCTGTCCAACAAAAGGAAAGATATGCTTTTGGCAAATGGTGGAGTCGATCCTCAGGATTCTATGCTTGTAATTTTCGACATGGACAAATGTAAACCTCCCCTTTCACACCAGCTTTCATTTCAGGTGCAAATATTTTCGAAAGGGCGAGAAGTACATAGAACTATCATTGATGAAGGTGCCTTGAACTGTGTCATGTCAGCTTCATGTTGGATCTCTTTGGGTTCTCCAACCCTATCCCCACTATCGAATTCCCTTAAATATTTTGATGGCCACACTTTCATCCCAAAAGGTTACCTAGCCAACTACCCCATCACTTTGAGTGGGAAAATGGTAACAGTGAATATCGAAGTCATGGATCAAAAACTTGACTATAATATACTGTTGGGTCGTAGTTGGACTTATGCCAGGACCACCATTGTGTCTACTGTCTTTCGCATAATCCTATTTCCATTGGATGGAAGGATAGTCACAGTGGACTAGCTATCCTTTTGCACCCCAGATTACTCCCCGTTACCTAGCAGCTCTGTACCCTTAATGGGTGGTGTACCTGACTCTTACGTCAGTATTGGTACCGGTTTATTGAAGGGGTCTTTCCTGATGGGTTGTTTTCCTCTCTTGTAGCCCGCGGTTCCACATAAGGTCTCTATGGTTTCATCCATTCCTCATGAACAGACCGATCTTTGGATCCTCTCGACCCCTTCAGACATTGACACTTACAAAGAACAAATTCCATTGTCACCAGCTGAATCAGCCTACCAATCCATTCAATCTACATCCGAATCTCCAGTCACTTTGGTCATGACCAATGGTACCGCCTCCCCTCCCATAAATTCTCCTTCTTATGATATCCTCAATCAAGACCTACCTTCAGACGAAGCTATTCGAGAGATCATGCATTTTGAAGAGTGACGTTGAGAGGATTCTCACCATTTTGTCTCGATATCTGATTTGGACACGATGCCCATTCAAATCCTGTCTTATGACAAACCTGAAATCGTTCCCTCGCCTTCTACGACTATCTAAACTTTGGATTTAGAAGGGAACATGGGAATTATTTCAAAGACATTGCTCATCGATATTTCAATCAAGACAAGCATCATGGAAAACATATAGATTGGAGCTGATTGCAATCCTGAGGAAATTGCGAGCTTCACCTACCGTTTTAAGGATTTCCGCGATGTTTTCCCTTGGTCTTATGAGGAAATGCATGGAATAGACCCTTCTATTGTCAAGCATGAGATCAAGAAGTATCTAGAATTCTTTTTATGGTATTTTTCTTGCTCGTTAATCCAAAAAAACCTTGAGTGTCCTTCTTTAGGCTCGTTAAACTACCACTAAGAAGATCGAGAATTATTTTTATGGTATTTTTCTTGCTGTTAATTTGAAAAACCTCGAGTCTCCTTTGGGCTCATTAAACTTCTACAAAGAAGATATGAGCATGTTATTTTTTGGGACTTTTTCTTTCTCTTGAACTGAAAAATCCCCAAGATACTTCTTCAGACTCATTAAAATTTTATGAAGAAGATATGAGAAACTCTTTTTCTCTCTTTTTCTAGCTCATTAAACTGAAAAAGATAGTTTGGGCATTATTTTTAGGGACTTTTCCTTGCTCGTAAAATCGAAAAAACCCCGAGTTACTTCTTCAGGCTCGTTAAAAACTTATGAAGAAGCTCTGAGCATTCTTTTTAGGAACTTTTTTCTGGATTGTAAAATTGAAAAATCCTCGAGTTTTCGTCATCTGACTCATTAAACTCCTCTTCCAATGGTATGAGCGCTTTCTTTTTTGGGGCTATTTCTTGCTCTTAAATTGAAAAATCCTTGAGTTTTTCCCTTCTTAGGGCTCGTTAAATCTACGAAGAAGGAATGAGTAGTTATTTTACCTCTTTTCCTCGCTCATTAAACTGAAAAATATAACTCGAGTTTTCTTCATTTGACTCGTTAAAATTTGATGAAGATCTATTGAGTTTGTCGTCACGTGACTCATTAAAAATTCACGAATAATATTGAGTTTAGTCCGTCTCCTCGTACTCATAACAAAATGAGGCAAATTCTATTGATCGTAGGTTTATCTCTTTATCAGGACTCAGTAGATTAATTTACAGAAAAGGAACCTTTTTGGATATACTATTAAACCTTTGTTGCACCTGGTTAAAAACTATGACAAAGGGACCACCTTAGAGTCGTTCTTTATGATCTTTTCAGACTCTCAAAACATGAAAAGACCATTGAGTTGTCCCGTTTAGACTCATTAAATTAAATAGATGAGGAATGGAGTCGCTCTTTACAATCTTTTCAAACTCTTGAAACATGAAAAGACCAATGAGTTTGCTTGTTTGGACTCATTAAACTAGTCAGATAGGGAATAGAGTCGCTCTTTACGATATTTTCAGACTCTTAAAACATGAAAAGACCAATGAGTTTACCCTTCTGGACTCATTAAATTAATCAGATGGGGAAAGTGGACAATACAATTTCTTTGTGTTAGTATTTTGAAAAGTGTTTTTTGGCAGCAGTCGTCCCTTGAACATGGAATTCGCTTAGAAAAACCTTCCTTGTGATGGCCTCTCAATATGAACCTTACCATCCTATGACTTTAGCCTATATACCCCAATGTTCTTGCATCTTTGTATCATAACACTCTTTGGTGTTCATGAGTCTAGTGTTGCATGGTTAAAACCGTTGTGTCGTGCCTTCTATTGTTCAAAGGAAAACCTTTATCTTATGTTTCCTCCATCAAACCATCAAGCATATTCTTCCATCATGCCCTCTGTCATTTTGACCCAATGCTCAAAATATTCTTAAAAAAAAAATCATTCTTGTCCCGTTTCGTGATGACTGATGTAGGACATATTATTTCCTACCTTTCTACAGGTCTCTTCCTATTGACCTCAACACTCTATCTAGGAAGCAGACCCAGAAACACTTCAATGCCTTGGAACTTGCAGACATTAGTGGTAGGTTACCTTGTGTTTGGAAAGGGGTTTTCATTATTGGCTCTTGGTTAAACGATTCTACGAGTGTTTGACAAAAAAAACATTATTCACACTCGCTATATTGTACTGTGCATCTTGGAGACCGTCACCATTATCGGTGGCCATCCTCGTGTCTATTAACAACCTCCATTATTGAATGGTAATTAGATGAGTTCGTACATGTTTGACCTCAATGCATTTATTCACATGTATCAGACTATGATGTTATGGTGAAATGGAAATCAAAACCTTGGGTAGAGGCTTACATCAATCAATCTCGTTTCCTCTCCCAAGTTGCATTTATTGTTTTTGGAGACAGCTCATCAGAATGATATTATTATGACACAGGTTATGTATTGTGCTTATTGGCGGCCACGATCATCATATCTCTTTTTTTAGAAATCACTCTGACATAGCTACTGAGCGTCGGAATGCCCAACTCAAGACATGCTTTTAGATTTTTTTATATATGTGTTGTATCAGGTTTCTCGTATTCCTGAAGCTCCGATCCTCTCTCTTTTTTTTCCAAAGAAAAGGACAGGTATATATAAATTATTTCGGTCATTGTCTCTGCCTCTGATCTCTTGTAGAGAATTATTGAATATTCCATAAAATGATGGCTATTATCATTGGGATCCCTAGACTTTGGAGGAGATTATGCCTCTAGAGATCAACTCAGATACTCTTGGAGATATCATAGTTGGTTACTGGATGGGAAGAGATTTCCAATGGTATGAGGAATTCCATAAATGGATCTTAGGATCAAAAGTTACTGATAGACAAAGAAAGGATCCTGAAGTACTTAGGCCATGCTAAATTTCGGAGCCAGGGAAGCATGATAAGTTTTGGGACCTTGGAACTAAGGAAGCACCTTGAATTTTGGAACCTCAGGACGTCGAAAGGGATGAAAATTGGAACAAGACAAACATCAGAAGCAATTCGAATATTGGAACCCTGAATTTCGGAGGATCAGAGGCTCAGGACGTCGAAAGGGTTAAATATCAGAGCAAGCCAAATATCGGAAGAAAGATGGAATATCAGAACCTCAGAGGTTTAGAACTTTGGAAATTCAAAGTTTCATAATTTCGTAACTCCTTATTAATGAATCCTTTTTAAAAGCGTTGAGGGTTGCGAGGGGCAGGGTTTACAAAGGAAATCATTTGCAAAACCAAGGATCAAGGGGCCTTTTCTCTCTCCTTGGACATGACACATGGCATCCGTTGATTGGCCCTCATGAGCTGAAGGTGGAAGTTGACATAAGCATGACGTGGCTGTACAGAGGACATATGGTAGTTAGAGTCAACATTATTGAGTGACATAATGGGGTAAATCCTGTGACACGTGTCATCACTAAAGAGATGCCACGTGGCGTATATGACAAGAGTATGATGTCATCTTGGGAGCATATCAAAGGTGAGAGATTTTGTAACTCTGCTCTAATTGAAATTTGAGAAAGTTTCGATACCAGGAAGATCCGATGTTGACCGGAACTAGGTCATGGATCCCAAAGAACAAGGGGCGTAGTGAAGGCCATAACACCTAAGTGCTATGTTGATGCCACGTGGGAAGTATTTTGGAGGTCATAATTTTATAACTCCTCTATAATTGTAATTTGAAAAAAGTTATGATACTAGGGAGCTTTGATGTTGATTGGCACTTGGTTATGGATCCCAAAGAACCAAGGGCATAGTGAAGAGCTTAACACCTAAGTGCTATGGTGACACCACGTGGGAAGTATTTCAGAGTTCAGAATTTCGTAGCTCCTCTATAATTGTAATTTGAAGAAAGTTTCAATACTAGGGAGCTATGATGTGTTGGTGTTTGGTCATGGAACCAAAAATAACCAAGTGCGTAGAGCAAGAACATGAGTAGATAGGCCCCCGAAAAGATCCTGAAGGGCTTAGAACATAAGTGTTATGCCGCTAGTAACAACACCTGGTCCTATGGTGGAAAAACAATAAGAGGATAAACAAAAGGGGCTAAAGGGCAATATCAGAATCTCACAATTTCGTAATACCTGCCTTAATAAAGTTACAAAATGAGGGGCTTCGAAATTGCAACACAAAGGTGTATGAAGGATGATTGAGTCATAAGATAAATGTGTATAGTAAGGTTGGTGTTGCAGAAGTAATGGTGATTGCAGAGATTGTTGAGTCAAGGGTGACGAGGACCACGATTGGACAAATGATTTAATGGAGTAATGGTGACTGCAAAGATCACTGAGTCAAGAAAGCAAGGACCACGATTGTGCGGGATGATTTAGAGGAGTTTTTCATGAGCTGAGACAAGCCATCCCTGATCTTGCTTCCATGCTACGAGAAATTGAGTGAGAATTAGAGCCTCAGGTATAGGAGATTTGTTCATAGAAAGAATAAGAGCCTTATTCGAGTGTGTAGGACTGACTGAGATTTAATTCTCAGCATGGAGAATAACACAAAGACCCATTCTCTTAATTAATTGTACTGCAACCACAATTTGTGAGTGAACAAAGCCCATTATTTGATTTAATGCTACATCAACAAAATTCAAGCAATGATACGCAACAATAGGATGGAGAAGCCATGTAGAGGTACACTCTAATAGTGTGAAAGGTAGAATGATGGCTAACAGAGACAACATTGATCACTATGTTTCAATGAAACAAAACCCATAATTATAGTTGAGCAACTAGGGGGAAGGAACATTGTTGCTTGAGGGTAGTGTGGAGAGCTCTGTGGGTGTGTGTACGTTGCTAAGGAAAGGCCAATTCCACCAGTGTTGCAGTGAGAGGCTGAGAGTGCCTATGCAGAGGAAATAGACCCCGAGAGATCCTGCACTGTTATGTGAGAGGCCGAGAGGGCTTGTGGAATAGAAGGGGCCAAGAGTGCCTATGCAGAGGAAAGAGGCCGAAAGTTCCAAAGAAGAAGAGCAAGAATGAGAGCTGAGTGTATGTCGTTGAGTGGAATAGCGAGTTTCTGCAAAGTGTGCAGAGGATAGAGTGTAGCGTGGGATGAGTAGAGGAAAGGCTGATGACAAGAACAAAGAGCTGAAAATAGGCAGAGAGACTGCCAATTACAGTGACCAGTAAGTTATCTTTTGAGTGTGGGTTGGAGACTGCATACAGGAAGTTGGTGCTTCCATCCCTAGTGGGTGTCTGAGAAGGCTTCAGGGTTGGCAGCTCCTGCAACTTGGTGCTTGCATAAATCTAAGGAGCTGCAAGTTGGTGCTTGCAACAAATCCATGAAATTGTGCTTCTGGTAGGATGATTAGGTGTCTGAAAAAGGAGGAAGTTGATGCTTCTTGTTACTAGGTGCTAGAAAACAATCAAAGGGAGATAGTGCTTCCTATGAGTGGTGGCTCAAAAACAGATTGATGTAATAGAGTAGGTGCTCTTATTTTTACATCAATAACAACAACAAGATTTGGTGGTTTTTCTCAGAAGGGTTTCTACGTTAAACCTCTGTGTCTCATTTGTTTACTGCTCATGATGTGTATGACTCTATTGGTTGACATGGCTGTTGTTATGGTTTTTTAATGGTTTCTCTCATATAATGGATGCCAAGTTTGAATGAGTAAAGATAAATTGGCATAAAAGTCTAAATTAGCCTTAATACTAATTCACCCCCCTTTTCAGTATTAACATTGTTTCCAAAAATTGGTATCAGAGACTTGGTTCCTTTAGGATTAGCTTAATTCCTAGAAGGTAGATCAAAGGGAAACAATGGCTAATCAAGTTTGGCTAACAATCAAAGGAGTTCCATTTTTCAATGGATCAGACTATGAGCTTTGGAAGATCAAAATGGAAGCCTACTTGATGGTAGTCAATGAAGACGTTGGGATGTATGTCATATATGGAGAGAGGAATGAGTTCATTAAAAAATCCAAGGAAATCATAATGAAAGGGTTGTCTAAGCCAGATGTCGATAAAATGAGGCATTGTGAGTCAATAAAGGAAATGTTGGACAAATTGCAATGTCTATATGGAGGAGAAAGATACATAGACCAAGAGGAGATCAAAGAACCTTGCTTCTCAAGCAATGGACAAGAATCTATGAAGGCTAATAATAATGAGAATAAGAGAAGGAAGAAGAAGAAAAAATCATCCTAGAAAAGAGTTGCTGAGAAGATAGAAAATATTCCTCTTAATGCACAAGCTGCAACTCATCACCCTCAAGAGGATGCTGAAGAGTTAGAAGAAGGGTCATGCTGCACAGAAGGTATACTATTTATTTGTGATAAATGTAAAGAAACATGTCACTCATTATCTAGATGTTCATGTGAATCACTTGAGGATAGAGATAGCCATGCCTTTATTAGTAGTAATGAAGATATACCTACTTTAGTAGCAATAGAGAATGAGGGATATTTTGAAGAAGAAGAGAGTATATCCCGTAAAGAGAATATGTGTATCATTGAAATTGATGAAGATGGAATACTCATCAGACCTGTGGAAGATTCTGTGGACACAAAGAAGGATTTAGATATCTTTGGTGGCTCATCCAACACCTTTGATAGAGAAAAAAAGTATCTACCTGAGGAAGAAGTTGATCTCTTCTATAAAAGAGATCAAGGAGCTATCAGAAGCAAATCTCAAGCAAAAGAAGTAGTTGCACAAGTATGAGCTTGAGAATGAGAAGTTGAGCAAAAGAATAGTCAATCTTAATGCTCAACAAGAAGAGGCTAGCATGCCGAGTGGCATGTTGACCAATCAACTAAATGATAGAGAAGCTTACTGTGAAAGACAACAAATTGAAGTAGCATCACTGAGACAAAACATAAAAAAGGAAAATAAAGAGCTATCTCAATATAAAAAGCTTGAGGAGAGGAGAAAGGCATTGGATGAGATGCTTGTTAAGAAAATATCCCCACTCATTAAGGGTGGTTTTGGTTTCGAAGAAGAACCAAGCTCCAAGAAGGAAGAGGATGGAAGGTCAAATGCCCATGTAAAGGCGGTTGGAAATTCCAACAACAACAAAGGAAAAGAGGTTTTTGTATAACAACAACAAGAAGGAAAGAAACAACAACAAGAGAATAAGAGGCAACAACAGATTATTATGCAAGAAGAAAGGTAACAACAGAAGAGAGCTAAGGAGCACCAAGAAAGAGTGCAAGGAAGAAATGCAAACTGCTATAGAAGGAATATGAAGAACCAACAAATGTCCTTTCCCCCTCAAGGACAAATACCTCACGGTAAAGGTTTATTCAGTTCTCAAAAGCCCTTTTATGGGTATTATTTTTCTTGCAATAATTTTGGACATAAGGCCATAGACTGTAGATGGCATGGAAGAAAATGAGATGCGCTAGGTAGTAGAAACCTAAGAATGCATAAATAGGCTAGGATAAGGCATGTTGAATGTAATAGAAGGCTTGACAAGAGTGATGTCAAGAATAGTAACTCCTATGCCCCATTCTTAAGACAAATCGAATGATACAATTGTGGTAACTTTGGGCACGAGGAAGCACACTGTAGATATGAGAATAAATGGATTTATTCTCAACATATGCATGCAAATGTAATGGCTTGGGATTTGAAGACAAGAAGAAAAAATGGAGTAGAGGAATACAAGTTCGTCTTTAGTACTCAGTATCAAAAGAGCTAGATGAAAAGAAGAGGAAGAAATCAAAAGAAAACCAGGAAGAATGATCCTCTTACCCTTGTGGTGGACCCCTCTGTAAGGAAGAAAGGCAACAAGAAGATTTGGGTTAAGAAGGAGGACTTTAAGGAGAAGTTTCCTATCGCCACATGTGGGTAAGAGAAATAAAAAACATGGGAAAAGAAGAAGCTAGAAAGTAATGTTCCCGTTAGGATTGACCATTGAAGGTTTGGAAGAAGAACGAAGATGATTTTCTCATGGGGAGTAGATCCTCTATTTCTCTTCATTAAAAGAAGAGAATGGCCTCAAGGGAGGCCAACCAAGTTAGATATGGGAATAAAATATCTTACACATGAGATGCATATGAAAAATGAAGGTATGAAAAAGCCCCTCACTGATTACAGTAATGTATTTGTTTATTTAAAATGTATCAACATTGAAAGAGAGAGGAAGAGTGCAACCAGCTAGGTTTTAGGGGGATTACACAACAACAATTTACGTTGTGAAAAGAAGATGGGATGCAACAAAATTGTGGAATTACAAAAGGTCCACAGTCAAGTGAGGTCCACAAGATCTGTCCTCACACAGATGCAAGGGAGAAGATGCAAGAGATTAGAGAGAACTGGCTCAGGGGATATGCTTTATTAAGCAGTAGCATGCAACATTTGTCAGACTTAGAAAGAAATATTGCACAGGAAATGAAAGATTTACATCTTGGGTGAAATACCCTTATTTCATTTAAGTTGTGAATTTGATTTTTCCTAGTAGTCTCGTGTTCATGAAACACAATAGGTACAAGCTTTGACTCTCCCTTAGCTTTAAATTGGTATCACTATGTCAATTGGTGGTCTGGGTTCGTATGGAGAAACCTTTTGTGAAAAAGGGAATTTTTTTATGAAGGGAAGTATTAGAGTTTTCCTTGTACAATATCAAATTTATATCATCCTTTTTGGTGCAATTGGTATTATTTAAGTAGCAAGCCATATTTGGAGTAGCCTAATCTGAAGAGGAGTAGAGTTGGTTAATGTAGATGCTCAGGAGAAGTGAGTATAGAGGATGAAGTAGTAACAACAGTGAAGATCAAGATCAATGCATTGCTTATGGGTGGTGTTTGCAACAACAACAATGCCATGAACAATTTTAATTTGTATCAATTTCTTTTTAATTGGTAGAGAAGATGCATTGGAAGAAACAATATTTAGCTAGCAGCCATAAGGTTTCAAAAATTAAAGGAATATAAAGCAGAGACAATATATGTTTAGGGGGAGCATATCACATATGTCTAGTTTATAGAATAAGAACAACTATCGGTCCTTGAAGAGAAGTATGTAGAGCAGAATGCATATTAACAACCAGACCCTCAGTCATTGATAGTCAATGATTTCATGGGGAAGAAGAAGCAACTTGTAGCCATTTTCCATTGGTATCAAAGGGGGAGAGAATTATTGGAAAATTTGTGATGGCCCAAGCAAAGGAAATAAAACCATTGGTGGCTTACACAAGGAGATGTGTGGAAGTAGCATGAGGATTGGCCATCAATTTGGAGAGAATTATTGGAAAAAATATGATGGCCCAAGAAGAGGAAAGAAATCCATTGGTGGCTCATTCAAGGAGATGCATGGAAATAACATGAGGATCGGCCATCAATGCAGAGAAGTGAAGAGGTGTTGACATCAATGGAAAAGGGGGAGATTGTTGGAAAATTAGCATTGTCTATTTGGCTAATGGCAGTAAGGGTGTTGGCATTGATGTCAACAATCATGCAGGGAGATAAAGTTGGGTAGTTGGCATTGCCTAATAGTTAGCAAGTGTGTTGGCATTGATGTCAACCAGATTAGCATGGATGTATGTGCTAGCATGATGATTAGGCAAGTCCACTAGGCTAGCTGTGATAGTAGTAGATGCTAGCATTGATGTCCTTGGTGTATCAAGCTTAGGGGGAATCCCATGGTTGTTGCAGTCTCTTGTAGACATGTGACAAACTTCCATGTCGATGTTCAGTAGCAATGCGGGGTCCATTGTGAGTAGATGTAGACTGTTGGTACATTAGTAATTTGAGGTCATCGACTAATGAGGTCATGGCTTGGTTGTTACTTGCATGCATAATTGTTGGTGTAATAAAAAGGTCCTCGAGAACATGAGACACATTCATTGTGGTCGACTAGATGAAGGATTTGATTAGTCTTATGTAGTCAAGTGAGTCAACCTATGAGTCTTTTTCATTGATATTGTTAGTGGACTGGTTGGGGTCATTCAAGTAGTCTTATTTAGTTGAGGTAAATGAACTCGCTGGGAATTTTCAATTGATTTGGTCGAGTAGAGCTAAGTCGAATGGTCCTCTCTTCTCTACTTGATGTAAGTCGACTGGTTAGTTTATTTAGTTTATTTTTTCTAGTTGAGGAAAATTGAATAGATGAATATTTTCGACTTATTTGGTCAAGTCGAGAAATTTCGATTGGTTAGGATTATTGTGACTGGTCCTATCACATATTATAGATAATTCTGTGTAAATTTATCTATGTGAATTCAACATGCTTTGTTGATGGTTTGGGAATAATGATCCATGGAAGGGATTGCATATTGTGATTGGATTGAGAAGTTTAGTTGATTTGCTTGGGCACATCGATTATGGCCTCCATGGTTAGAGCACACTAGAAGAAGTATATGCATTGATAAGTCACGCACGATTGAGGTTTATGCGAAAAGCTTAAAGTAAATTTTAAAATTTCTAAATGTTGAACATTGATAAGGTAATTCATTTCTGCTGGTGGGACCTAAGGTTGGGGGTCAAAAAGTCAGGAAAATAGGTTAGTTGAGTTCGGTGGATGAGTTAGTCCTGCTAGTATGGTCGAGTTAGTAAGCTAGATTGGGGTTGTGTTCAGTGGACAAGTTGGTCCTAGTAGTATGGGCAGGCTAGTTGGCCAGATCAAGGTTGGGTCAGTCAGCCAAGTCAGGGTCAGGCCAGTTGGCCAGAGCGGGTCAATCATAGGTCAGTCATCCAGATCAGGGTCGAGGCTTTGATGGGAGTTGTGATGTGTATTTTGTGCAAGCAGGCCAACAACTGACTACAAAGGAGGAATGCACTTGTTCCCCATGGACTTGTCCTTGGTGGCAGAATAGCCACATAATTGCTACATAAGATAAAATGTGTGTGCCATATGAGACCAATGCTAATGTGGCAAAATTTTACTGACCAAAGTTTAAATAATAATGTCTTTTGATCCATATATTAGAATAAGGTAAATCTTATATTTTCGAAAAGGCCTCGACAAGACGAACACAATGGTATGTTTATTATGGTTTTGAGAAGTTTGAAGAATATTGAAATTTTATATCCCATTTCTGTAATAGGATAGTGGAGGTTAGGAAAACAAAGTAACTATCTCATTATAGCCTTAACAAGGTATTTGGGTGATAAGGATATGTGTTACAAAGGTAAACTAGTTGAATGGTGGCTAGATATGGAGAGACTTGAACTAAATGCTGTAAAAAGGGATGTGGATTGAGAGTTTTAAGAAGATATAATTCCCAAATTTAAATAGAGTGGTCCTAAAAGTGGTATAGTTTGAGGAAATCACACTCATTGAGTGAGAGATAAAACACATCCAAGAATACTAAAGAAATGAAAGCCTTGAAACCTACAAGATAGTATCCTTTGGGGCATAATGATTCCTAGATGCTAATACCTCCCTAGAAGGTAACCGATTTATGTAAGGCTAAAATCACCAAAGAATCCAATCAAACAAATAAAATGACAAAAAAATAACAATACATGCTCAAGTGGTGAAATAGGTAGTTTCAAGTGGTTTGAATGAAAATAATAGTAGCCTAATTTGTCATCCCATCAAAGAAAAAGACTCTAGTCTATGAGATAAACTAATAAAACCAAAATGAGCCTAAATTATGGAAAAAGGGCCTTCCAAACCACTACCAATAGGAGTGATGATGTCTCCTACAGAGATTAGTGAAGGTATTAATGAGATAGTTATAACTAGGAGACAATGGCTAATTAAGTCCCTAAGGCCCATAGAAATTTGTCTTAGGTTCCCTCCCTCCTACCAAAGTCACCTGGATAAGAAGCCTAATAGAATGTCCACTAATATACCTCTTCATAGATATGTAAAATAAGCTCCCTTTTCTTCACGCTTGAGTCAATTGTTAGGGGATATTCAGTATTGAAAGATCTCCAAGTCTCAACCAAAACTCTAGTCCCAACCTTAACAATATGCACTATGAAGGGCACCCCTGATTGCTAAATAGGTATTGATTGTATTTGACACAAATTATTTCAAGTTCCCTAAAAGTGAAGCACTATTTTTCATATCTGAAATGGGTGTGGGAAGTTGTTTGGATATTTATCCCCACAATTATAACTTAAATACAAGATTTTTTAAGGTCCTAAGGGATGATTTTGTAATTTACAAATGTTTTACAATAATATAATGTATACAAAAATTCTTAATAAATAGAAAAGAAAAAAATTGGAAATCACATATTTTGTAGAGATTTACTTAGGAATCCCAAATTGAGAAAAGAAGCAAACTATTTAAAGCCACACCTATAATTTTTATCGTCATACAACTTCACTATTTATACTACAATGTAAATGATTCTACAACATCTAAGACCCCTAACCAATTAGTATGAATTAGATTGGAACCTAAATTCCTTAACCAAAATTAGAAAAGCATGGGATGAAACACCATGCATCACAAAATAATAAAAAATGGATGCAATAACCCACTCAATTTTTTTATTTGGTGGTCGACTAGGCAAGGGGGAAATTGTCCCCCTTGCAACCCCCCAACCACTATGACCAACACAACAAATTACATGTGGTTATATTCGTGTAAATAATGTAACACATACCCAACATATTTAGTGTGTTAAGTTAGGTGGTTTATTTCTCAGGATGATCTTGGGGCCATGAATCAAACATATGATTAAGGTGTGAAGTGGGTGCATAAGTGTTGTGATTGACTCCAAAATGGAATTCTCATAAATAAAAGAAAGTTGAGATTGAAATACAAAGCTACAAAATAAGACAAATAATAAAGTATGAGACACTCTTTATTTTAATTAAGTTTAAATGGATAAAGAAGCATGCAATAATCTATATCTACAAATGAAGGATACTACTTTAGTGTAGCTAAGGATTAGGGATAAAGAAGCATTAAATTTCAAACTAGAAGGTGAAAAGTTACAAGTTAAGTAATAAGAAGAAAGGGAGACTCTTTTCTTTAACTTGCAAAAATCTTAAATTTAAAATAAAAGGCCTACTCTAAAACAAAATAAGTAAGGGTTGAAAACCATCAAATAGAACACAAAGAAGCTAGAAAAACCAAATACTCAAACTTCAAATAAAGTCATAAAACTTAGAAAAGTATTAAGGCAACAAGGGAGGCACTTATTTGTTCAAATTTCTTTTGAATGAAGCACATATAAGGGATTTTCGAATACTATAGGTTTTATCTTGAGCTTATTGAAACCAAAAGATGCAATGCAATGAAAAAAAACCTAAAAGTGGAAGATTCTGAGCACCGAGGGGGATCTTCTCTCAAATACAATATCTATTGAAAAATCAATTTCAAATACAATATAAGTACCTTAAAGGGATCAATGAACCCTATAATAATACTTATTATTCCAAGATAGAATCAAATATGTTAACCTTTTTATTTGTTTTTGTTTTTCATGGAGATAGTGTAGAAGAGTACCCTAATTTTCATGTTGGAGGCACATAAATGTACCCTATTTTCTACATTGTATGAGTGTATAAAATGGCATATAAAGTGCATTAAATGAGTGTATGTTATGGGGGAAAACGTATGTTGAATGAGTGCAAAAATAGGGACATAAATGCATTGGTCTAGAAGAATTTTGAGGATGTTGTAGGTTTTTTTCTTGAAGTATAAATAGAAAGGCTCCACTAGTAGACTCATATAGACATAAAATAGAAATAAATATAATGCAAAATCTCCCAAAATCACATGATTGAAGGGGTTATGGAAAATGAGAGACATACATATAATTAGGGAAGGAGAAATGGTTATTTTCCCTTGTGCAATCACTAATAGGTTAGATATGTGGCAAGGGTGTACAAATAATATAATCTAATAGTTTTGTGTTAGAACTAGACAAAAGGGCGTTTATATTACGACAAGCATAAAATTCCATCCATAAAATGTTTGTAAATATTTTGTGAAAATACTCAAATTTGTAAGAATTTTATATAGTTTATAAAAAAAATTTGATGACTTTTAGAGTAAAGCATGTTTATCTGACAGAATTTGGGTGAATCATTTTAGAAAAGATGGAAATCAGTGAATAATTATTGGGTTAAAATCATGCAAAATCAACCCAAGGGAAATCCAACACCTCAAATTTCCCTTGAATACATGAAACAAAACTATAACATTAAATATGAACACATAGTTTGAAAAAATGTAAAGAATATCTGCATTACCAAGGGGAAGGCCAAATAATACATTGGGTGGATAAGACTTGTTGAACATGTGTGGCTCCAAAGCCTCCTCCTTAGGAAGGTCCTTGAATTTCTTCTTATGTGCAACCCTCCTTGGTTGAGAGATTAAATAGCACAAGCACAAAATAACTACCTAGAGAAAAGAGTCCTCAAGACTCTAGCTAATTTCAATAACATGTAGATATTAAAAATGGATGGATTAAAAATGGATATATCTTAATCATTTATTTATAGAGAAAATAATTATTAAATCCCCTTCACATGGTCTTCAAAATAGAGGTTAAATTTGACCATATAAATGTTAAGAATCTAAGTTAAGGTTTAGAAATGTCCACTTCTAACTACTTTCCCATTTTGGAATGTTTAGGCTAGATAATATGTCTTTAGACTAACCATGCACAACAGGTTGGGTAAAAATATATTTGGCCAACAAATGTAACATTGAAATCATTGCAATTGAAGGGGCAAGGCAATGGTCTAAGGAGGGAAACCAATGTCTTAATGTCTATAATATGCTTTAAGGGCTCATCTATGCATAAGGTCCCAACTTGACATAGATCTTATAAAGTGAATATTGGACCGATGATTGTAATATGGAAACCATTACAAGATTTTGACAACCACTAACATATTTTAGGGCCTTGGACATGGTTTAAGGATGAACATTATTCCTTAGGGCATAAAATATTCCTTTAGAGATCACGTACCATGCACAATGGTCTTGAACTACATGTGCCATGCAAAGGGAATCTTTAGCTTATAAGCGTATTAGGTGTGCCAACACAAAGTTTTATACAACAAAGATGGGCCTTGGAGCCATAGTTATGGTCCAAATACGGAAATGAATTCCTTAGAGACTAAAATATACCTTTTTATTTGATGAATTATAATTACTAGGTGAGTCTTTCAAATGGAAGCTTTGTTCAATGAGTGATAAAGAGGTTTTGTTCCCAAATTGGCAAATGGAATATTTGTTCAATAAGTATAAGGTTTCTTTTCCCTAGGAATGCCTCTTTAGGCCACAACTTGGTATGAGAATGAAAATGAACATCTTATGGGCTAAATGGTTTTCATCATTTGGAAATGAGAATCTAGTTTGTAGGCCCTAAAATATTATAAACTCTAAGGCTAGTGGATCTCACACAAGGTTATAAATTATCTCACATGTATTATAAATGGAATATTTGGCTTGTATGTGAAATTTGAATTTCATTACAAATTATAGTATAAGATAGTAAATTACATTAATTCTATTAACAATACAAAATCGCAAAAAAATTATTGTTAATAATAATACAAATACATTGTACATTGATTTCATTCGCTAATTAATACATTTAGAATTAATTTTGTTTATTTATTTAAATAATACAACAACGTAATAAAAAATGTTCCTTTACATTGATTTTAACAACAATATAGTCTAAAACAATTAAAAATGTATTAATTTCCAAAGCAATATAATACAAAGTGATAAATACACTAAAATTTAAAATGATCAAGTATAAACAATTTAATTCACTCATTTTACAATTAAAAAACACTCAAAATTCTCTGACAATAAAAAGATGGAGTAGGGATTGCCCGAACCGTTAAAAGTGGCCGGAATCCGGGCAAAAAAATTTCAAAAACTCTTGTAGAAGCAGTGTTTGAATCGTGTTTTTGATGGTGGAAATAGATTCAACACCATCAAAAACGTGTAAGATACCTTAAATTTTGAAATTTAACAACTATAACTTGGATTTACAAAAATCTTTGTCAAATTTTCTCTAAATATCACTGGAATTTCCATAACTTTCCAGCCAACTCCTTCACCTCTTTGCTTAAAAAATACACACTAGATTGATGACTCATGTTCCTTTCGAGTTGCCACTAGCACCCGCTTTAACGGTCATTCTTCCGCCCGATACTTCGTGCGATTCACCGTGTAATTAGTCATGCGGCTACATTAAACGCTTTGTCCGATTGCATTAATAACGAAAGGGTAACATACTTAGCAATAAAAGCACTATATGTGAGTTTTAATTGGGATTTTAAGGATAAGGAATATCATAATTTTCATTGTTTTTCCTCGGAAAAGCTCTGGTTCTGGTTATTTTTGCGACATTCAAACCTTGTATCACGAAGTCTAACCAGTGCCCAAAATCCTGGTAAGTACCTAAAACCCAAACCCAAATCTGGCATTCCGACATTGTTTTCCTCTAATCTCTTGAGCTATTAGGAAGAAGGTGACTCAAAATTCTATAAAATATGTTCTTCTCGAGCCTTTAGCTCATGTTCGAGATACCCAAGTAGTTAATACTGATCTTTTACATTTAGGGAGGTTCTACAGACTGGGAGTAAGCACACCAGAAACGAGATATTTTACATTTAGGGAGGTTCTACAGACTGGGAGTAAGCACACCACAAACGAATGTCTGATAAAGACATGACTCCTATGGGAAAGTTTGGTGTGCATTTTGACATAGCTTCCATTATGTTGTTTATTAATAACTTAAACTATGAGTCAACAAATATCGTGTGTTTGGCGAATGATTAGGTTTTTTTCGAAGTTTCGAATGAATGTTTACCCATGTTTGGTAGATTTTTCTCGGATAAATGGTTGACTGAATTATTCCTTATATGGCCGGATGAAGGGAAAGTAAAATTTTTACGAGGTTTACTTAAAAACCCTAGTGACATCTTTGAAGTTGGCTTGCTTATCTTGACTAGTTCTTTCATACCTTTATATCAGACATAATTGGCCTCCCTCCTAACAATTATTCGGGGATATTTAGATGATTCCAAGGTGGATAAATCAATGTCGGTATTCTTCAGAGATACTACTAACCACATGTTGCAAAGGAAACGCCGTAAGGCAATGGTATAAGACACAATAGCAAAAATAGATCTGGATAGTTAGTGACATTTTCATAAGACAGATCGAATTTCTACCTGACTCACTACTTCATATCGGACATAATTTTACAAAAAATGTCAAATAGGGGTTACATTAAGTATAGTATTGCCAGCAATTTGCATAATGCAGTGTTGTTGGGTCATGTGATCAGCTGACACCGACATAGACGACATTTCAGGCATAGTTATCTAAGGCTGCGTGTAGAAGATTTCAAGAGAAGCTATGCATGACATATTCTACTTGCCCTAACATAATTCACCCAAAAGATACAAAATTTATCTGAGAGGTTGATTTATCTTGGACAATGTGATTTTTATATGACAAGGCATGCATTGGACTTACGATTGTAAAATATCTCATAACCTTTTCCAATATACTATAAATCAAGGCCAAGGAACACTAACATAGGGAATAATAAACATGAATAGAAGCTAGGACATTCATATAAATTTGATTTCTAACTACCGAGAACATATGCTTCGTAATCCACTTTGTCACATTTTGCTCATTTCATTAAATTAGAACTTGCCACAACACTTTGGTCAAGGCCTAGAAAGAAAGGGATACCTAGAAATGTAAAGATCTTCCTAAATTGAATCTACAATTAATAACATAATGATAGCCCTCGGGAATACATATGACATCCTCCTTAGATCATATCATAGGCCATACAAGGACTATTATATATGAATAAGCCCTTATGTGTATGCCAATCTAACAATCAATACCGAAAAGGGTTTTGCTGTCTTAAGTTACCAGAGAAATTCTTCCTCTTCTGCTCCAATTATCAAACACAGATTCCCCAAAATAAATGAGTTGATCGCTGTCTTAGGAGGCATGAGCCTCATTAGAAGCTTGAATTCCCAAGCATATCCACCAAATGTTCCATAGAAGGTGGACATAAATCTATTTTTGAGATAGAACTGAACCCGGAAGCTTGCAAAAGAGGACAGACATGCAATGCCCCTAACAATACGAGATTCCAAGCTTCCATCAACAACATCACATTCCAAGTTCCTCAAACCTCCATTTTACAAGCCTACTTTAACAACATACAAGGGGTTTTCTCTAAAAAGATGAAAACAATTCAAATATAATTTTCCTATACGCTATTTACCATTTTTTAGTGACAAGCACAATCTATTGAACCTTGCAGGAGAATGGTGGGGCGCTAATGTTGCAAATCTTGAAAACGCTGTCATGGCCTCTGGAGGAGGCCCTCCACTTTTTGATGCTTACCTCATCAATGGTCATCCTGGACCAACATATAACTGTTCAGCTCAAGGCACTGTGCTTGGATACTCATCTCCATGGAGTGAGATTCAAGGTACTGTTCTTGGATACTCTTCTCCATGGAGTGAGATTTATTAAGATAGATCCATCATTACCCTAGGGTTATCATTCAGAATGACCATATAATATCTACGCTCCGTTTTCATTTGCAGATGTGTGGACAATGCAAGTGGTCAAAGGAAAAACGTACTTGATGCGGGTGATCAAACCTTCTCTCAATATTGAGCACTTCTTCAGCTTTGCCAAGCATAAAATCAACAGTATACAAGCAACAATGTAAACATAAATTGGAAAGGAATCTCTTTTCCTAGAAAACAATTTTGTAACTAATCGTAAAGAGCCCAGGCACTCCATGTTGTCAAATTCATGTAGAACAATTTTACCAGTATGCTATATACTAACGATGCAAAAATCACCAACCTGCTATCTGATAACTCTGTAGCTGTCATTTAGTACCCTGTCCACTGCAGAGCATATAAAAATGCTTGCTCAACATAGAAATTCCCATTATGCATTTCAATGTATTATACCCCAAATGTTTAATATCCACATTCTGCATTATGGAATAAAACTAGGATTAAGCATATAAACTCGTATCATGTGCAATGATGAAACTATCTGTATGTCTAAAGGTTAGTTGCTAATTGCAACTGCATACATTTAAAAAGCAATCAAAGGTGAATAATTACTGACCAAGGGAATTTTAAGACTTCGTAAGAGAATTGTATACAATTCAATGATTTGAAAATTAAAATTCACATACACTCCAATATCTAGAAGATCTTCTAAATATTGGAGGGGATGTGAATGTTTAAGTTTCAGATCATTGAACTATATAAAATTTGGATAGCTAAGCATTAAACTCAAATCAAATGCGCAAAATGAAAATTATTTACAAGTTGAGACTTAAAAATTTAGAAACGATTTCATGTTTCACATGCTTCAAGAGTCGAATAATAATAAGAACTATGGCTATTCCCATACAAATGTGAACAAAGATGGTTTTCAGACGAAGAAAGCGTTGCAACATTTTGCTTGCTTCTACTTCTTTTAGTTGGTATTAGGGAAAAAACAAAGTTCACATGAACGTTTGGTAACGGTGGAGATCAATTAATTAGACAATATGGATTTCAAAGCATCCTACCATCTCAAAAAATGGTTTCTTTTGTCAAATTATGGAGCAAACATTATTATCCACTGTCCATGAGTTCTTGCAGTGCACAAGAGTTAAAAACATATGCATCCTTATGCCTTTATATTTATAGCATTGAATATCTTTGTGGGAGCAAAAGCCCAAATTTGAAGTGTTGATATAAACAAAGATGCATTGGAAATGTTACATGTTTTAAGTTGTATATAGTGAAAGTCCACCTTTTGTTTATATTTTACATGCCCATGCTTTATCTGAATGTGCAACATTGATTTTTTCAGTCTGCTCGAGCCCAATTAATTGTCCATGGAATTGACAAAGCCAATTATAAATACACAAGTAACTCCTATGATCCTTGGATTGAATGATGAGAGTATCGTAACAAAGAAGACAAGTTAACCTTACGATAGGACCCTCACTTAAACACAGGAAGGAATAGTGGCAGCTTGGGGTCACTTCTCACAGAGATTTATGGCGTTTTTGCAAATCTATTAACTACCGAGAACATATGCTTCATAATCCATTTTGTCGCATTTTACTTATTTCATTGAATTAGAACTTGCCACAATTCCTTTGTCAAGGCCTAGAAAGAAAGGGATACCTATAACTTTAAAGATCTACCTAAATTGAATCTACAATTAATAACATAATGATAGCCCCCAAGAATACATATGATATCCTCCTCAGAGCATATCGTGGGCCATACAAGGACTACTATATAGGAATAAGCCCTTATCTATCTGCCAATCTAACAGTCAATACAGGAAAGAGTTTTGCCATCTTAAGCTACCAGAGAAATTCTTCCTCTTCTGCTCCAATTATCAAACCCAGATTCCCCAAAATAAATGAGTGGTCTACTGCCTTCAGAGGCATGAGCCTCATTAGAAGCTTGAATTCTCAAGCATATCCAGCAAATGTTCCACAAGAGGTGGACATAAATCTATTTTTGCGATAGAACTGAACCTGGAAGCTTGCAAAAGAAGACATACATGCAATGCCCCCAACACCACAAGACTCCAACCTTCCATCAACAACGTCACATTCCAAGTTCCTCAAACCTCCATTTTAGAGGCCTACTATAACAACATCCAAGGCGTTTTCTCTAAAAAGATGAAAACAATTCAAATATAATTTTCCTAGAAGCTATTTACCATTTTTTAGTGACAAGCACAATCTATTGAACCTTGCAGGAGAATGGTGGGGCGCTAATGTTGCAAATCTTGAAAATGTTGTCATGGCCTCTGGAGGAGGCCCTACACTTTCTGATGCTTACCTCATCAATGGTCATCTTTGTTAATTTTAGGTATGTTCTATGCTAGAGCAATTTATTTCAATTTTCACTGTTAGCTCAATATCTTTTTCACATTAGCAATCACATCAGCATTAAAGTAAATTGCAGATAGAACATAAATATAAATCGCAGAATACAAGCCAAGACAAGATGACACAAGATATGGCACTAGCCAGGGACAAACCCCAATGTGGGGAAACCCTTGATCAATTCTTCTTTTATGTTCTTCAAAGTTTAGCAGAGAGAGAGAGATAGTACATTTACAACAGAAATCAACTCTTTGACTTACCTAGATATGAGCATAGATCATCTCCTATAATGATGATACATGAGATCAGTTGAAGACATTATGCTTGAACTGATTCTCCAAGGTGACGGCTTCACCTAACATAGTGTTGCAACTTGTACTCATGTTGCACCCGTCACTGTGCTGCACCTAGTCATTGAGTTGCTCCCATCTGCTCTCATCATCATGTTGCTCCTTACTCATCATCATGCTGCACTTTACTGATATGCCCATCATGCTGCATCATTGATCATCATGCTGTCTCATTGATCATCATGCTGCCCTTTACTAACATGCCCATCATGCTGCATCTTTCATCATCATGATCTGAGACTGTTCATCCTTATCATTCTCATTATGTTGAGACTGTGTCCTTTTGCTGGTATGCCAAGGATCTCTTGACCATCATTGAAACCTATTTCGTTATCAGAGTTATGCCAGGACTGTAACTTCTAACATAATCTTCATTTAGCCGAGAGAATAGGTCTATCACTGTTGTTCATTATGTTTGGGCTGCTACAGGTATAGAGAATAGATCTAGCACTGCTGTTCATTGTGTTTGGGCTGCTACAGGTATAGAGAATAGATCTATCACTGCTGTTCATTGTGTTTGGGCTGCTACAGGTATGCCACCGAGGTTTATATACCATGACAATACGGTACCCTCGTCCGAGCTCTTCTCTACTTCAAGTCATAGGTATGCTGAGAGTGTATTTAGTCTGTGTCCTCATCACACCTCCTAGATCTGGTTACGACTGTACCTTAGAGACATCTCTATGCCGAGATTGTCTATTTGGTGACCTTGCTGCTCCATCAATCTGGGATCCCGTTTGACTGTACCTTATAACCATTCGAGGTGTAGTCAAGCCTTTAGACAAGGATACCTTAATTCAATGCGGATCTATCACCCTTGAATGAGGGTCCATGTACCCGAGTTTAGTTCACTTCATCTGTGGATACCTTATGCTTTGACTGCGACTACTACACCCAAAATTTCAGAGAGGAAGAATGCGAAGTTCTTATCTTCTTTGACTGCGTGACCAGGTCTCCTTGTTGTGTTTAGATGTCTCTATTGACTGTGTATAAGGTGTCTCTATTGATTGCATTTTAGGTGTCTCCATTGACAGTGATTAGATTTCCTCATAAGCCTACGACTTATTGTGGCTAGGGCATCACTGCGGCTAGGGCATCACCTGCGGCTAGAACATCACTTGCGGCTAGGGAATCACTATGGCTAGGGCATCACCTATGGCTAGGGCATCACCTGCGGCTAGGTCATCAACTACTGCGGCTAGGGCATCATCTACTTAGCCCAACGTACTCTTAGTGTCTCTCTCCTTCACCAAAAACTCGAAGACGTGAAGAGGAGGAGATCACATGAAGAGTGTGTCTCTAGAATGACTTCAAGTCCTCTCATTTTTATACTAAAACATAGATGAAGAATATACATGACTATTGGGCTTCTGAGCCTACACAAGTTGCTGGCCGACTTGACAATTTGTCTTATAACACAAATAAATTCACAACTCCATGAATACTTGACAGAATCAGATGACCTTTAGATCAATCCTACGCCTCTCGATGAGAGGGATCCAATAAAAATATCAACTACCATAAATAAGATGACCCACATGGAGTTTGGCCCTAGTTGCCAATTTTAACACTCCCTCTCAATTAGGGAGAACTCCATTCATTGATCCATATGTTTGACTGTACTATCTCTGCCATCAGTGCCCTGCACTACTCTGCTTTGCTTTGCTCAACTCTGCTTAGCTTTTCTCAACTCTGCTCAGCTCAGCTCTGCTTTGCTCAACTCTACTCAGCTCCGCTCTGCTTAGCTCTACTCAGCTCGAACTATGAAGAAGAAGAAGTGATCGAGGATGTATCATACCATCCTCCACTGACTCGAAGTCAATCTCAGAGTGTGTACCACTGGTCCCAGACCAGCCCTCTACTGACCCGAAGTTAGTGTCATAGTGGGTACCACTCTCACTGGTCCCAGACCAGTATCATTGATCCCAGATCAATGAAGGTCATCCTAGCATAAGGAGTACGGTAGATACACGATGCGTCCATCGGTACTACTATGGTCCCTATCCTCATTTCCTTGCTCATTGGTCAGATGAGAGGTACTTCCCATGAGTCCCAGACTGCATGGGTAGGATGCCTCGATAAGAGAACTAATCATTCTATCCACAGGAGAGCGAATCATCCTGTCCACAGGAGAGCGAATCATCTTGTCCACAAGAGAGTGAATCATCCTGTCCACAAGAGAGTGAATCATCCTGTCCAATGGATGCCACAGAGAACTAATCATCCTGGCCTATAGGAGAACAAATCATCTTGTTCCACAATCACCATGGAGAACACATCATCCAGGCCCACAGGAGAACGAATCATCCTGTTCCACAGTTGACACGGAGTACAAATCATCCTGGCCCACTGGAGAACTAATCATCCTATTCATAGCGCACCACCAGGGGAGGGTGAGTCACCTTGTGGTTGTATGTTGCTCCAGTAAGTACCCCAAGCCCCCAGAGCTCCCAGAGGTCAATGTATGAAACATGTAGGACCATTTTACAAGGGTCACTCAACGACTCCAAGTCGTTCGAGAAAATCACAGATTTGATCTCTCCCTCGGGGCTTTGACAAAGTGTAGCGACCTGTACATTATTTCATAGTGATGGAGCTTCTTTGCTCATTGACTTAACATATCCCAGATAAGGTAGTATCTGATGTCTATCTGCTGGAGCAATCATTGAATACAAGATTCCTCAATAATCGAATCCTACCTCTGGTTGTCACAGAGAATCACAGTGATATTCATCATGTGTACAAATAGCTCACTGAAGAGCTTCCTCAACCAGGCAGCTTCATATGAGATCATACTCGTAGTTATAACGACCGACTTCTACTTCCTGCTCATCCATGATATCGAAGCACAATCCAAAGAGAACTAGCACTAAGAAGTGCTCTAATATTCCTCCACACTGCCTGCCCAGTCAACATTTGACTAATCATGCAGTTTCATATTTTCGGCAGTGTATCTCAATCCATGAGATATTGTACCCCGAAGATATCTTAGAAGATTCTTGGCACCAATCCAGTGAGGCTCAACCAAATATGAGCTCACCGTGCTAACTGCAAAACATATGTCTGGACGAAAGTTCACCAAGAACATCAACGCGAATGAGTTTATGAAACTCAGAGGCATTTCCCAAATCTGGTCTGACATCATCACATATAACTTCTGAAAGTTAAGATCCTCGAGGTAGTCACAGGCTTGCAGTTCACCATTCCACATCCAAAATCCAACTCCCTCTTACTCCTGCAAGTGAGAGGGTCTGCACCTGTTTGAAATAGGTCATCCTTAGAAGGTGTTGGTATGAGAGGTCTATCATCCATAACCTTCAAATAATGGTTTGGATCATCTTCACTCTTAGTGAATCTTAGCTTCATTTGACAGCTATCAATCCTCTCATACTACGCCAGAGGAATTTTGCTTTAAGCCATAGAGGGCTTTCTTCCACCTACATACGTGAGATTCCTGATCATGAATCTCGAACCCCTTAGATTGTTCCAAACCTGTGGACCTGCTACATGAGGGGAATGGTCCCCTTGTAAGATTTTCCTTTGGTACATCTCAGACATGTACTTTCATGCTCTTTTTGAATTCAGGCATCCTTGCCATAGACCTCCGGTGCTCTGTGTCAATGAACATGGTTCCCAGTGGACTTCCTGCAACTTGATACAACCCAAAACTCAAACATCTTTGAAAATTCGTACCTTTTCATCGATGAGTGCCACCCTGTAACCTTTGATTTCAATGGACACCATGTTCTTCTTGTGATCAGGTACATGAAAGAGATTCTGTAAATGAATCGAGTTACCCTCATTCAATTGAGGGGTAACATTCCCTACACCCTTTCCGGGATAGGTGGCATCAACTCCAAGTATAATCCCACGATTGTTTCCATCTCTACCAAATTAGAGAGTGCACCCATCTATCCGATGAAGCACCTTGAAGCACTACAATCAATAAGCCAGATTTCCAAAGAATTTGAAGAAACAACATTTGATTCTTCATACCAGGGATTCCTTGCTTTCTTTGAAGAGTCGACCATTTCCTTGATGACCTGCATTACCCGTCATTCCTTTGATAATTGAATATGTCCCTGGAATGATTGTTATCATCATCAAGTGATGTGTCCCTACCATTCAGACACTCCTTCGCATAATGGCCGAACTAGTTATCTTCCTTTCCTTCCACCCTGAGATCCGGTATTCCAATGAAGTGATCTCTAGGTAGGCCATATTCCGTTGTGCCATTCTGATAATATTCTTTGCTTTGAATTCACCCTCGGTGAATTTGAAGAGGGATGAGGAATCCACTGATCCTTTTGTCCTTTCCCAACTGCCTTCGGTGATTGTTCTTTCACTCTTACTTGGGCATTGTCTTCACCTCAACTCTGATACCATGTTAATTTTAGGTATGTTCTATGCTAGAGCAATTTATTTCAATTTTGACGGTTAGCTCAATATCTTTTTTAGATTAGCAATCACATCAACATAAATATAAATCGTAGAAGACAAGCCAAGACAAGAGGACACAAGATATGGCGCTAGCTAGGGACAAACCCCAATGTGGGAAAACCCTTGATCAATTCTTCTTTTATGTTCTTCAAAGTTCAGTAGAGAGAGAGAGAGAGATAGTACATTTACAACACAAGTCAACACTTTGACTTATCTAGATATGAGCATAGATCATCTCCTATAAAGCATAGATCATCTCCTATAATGATGATACATGAGATTAGTTGAAGACATTCTGCTTCAACTGATTCTCCAAGGTGACAACTTCACCTAACATAGTGTTACAACTTGTACTCATGTCGTACCCGTCACTGTGCTGCACCTAGTCATTGAGCTGCTCCCATCTGCTCCCATCATCATGTTGCTACTTACTCATCATCATGCTGCCCTTCACTGATATGCCCATCATGCTGCATCATTCATCATCATGCTGTCTCATTCACCATCATGCTGTCTCTTTCATCATCATGCTGCCCTTTAATAACATGCCCATCATGCTGCATCTTTCATCATCATGATCTGAGACTGTTCATCCTTATCATTCTCATTATGTTGAGACTGTGTCCTTTCGCTGGTATGCCAAGGATCTCTTGACCATCATCGAAACCCATTTCGTTATCAGATTTATGCTAGGACTGTAACTTATAACATAATCTTCATTGAGCTGAGAGAATAGGTCTATCACTTCTGTTCATTATGTTTGGGCTGCTACAGGTATAGTGAATAGATCTATCACTGCTGTTCATTGTGTTTGGGCTGCTATAGGTATAGAGAATAAATCTATCACTCCTGTTCATTGTGTTTGGGCTGCTACAGGTATGCCACCGAGGTTTATATACCATGACAATATGGTACCCCCATCCGAGCTCTTCTCTACTTTAAGTCATAGGTATGTTGAGAGTGTATTTAGTCTGTGTCCTCATCACACCTCCTAGATCTAGTTACGACTATACCTCAGAGACATCTCTATGTCAAGATTGTCTATTTGGTGACCTTGCTGCTCCATCAATATGGGATCTAGTTTGACTGCACCTTATACCCATCCGAGGTGTAGTCAAGCCTTTGGACAAGGATACCTTAATTCAATGCAGATCTATCACCCTTGAATGCAGGTCCCTGTACCTGAGTTCAGTTCACTTCATCTGCGGATACCTTATGCTTTATTGCGGCTATTACACTCGAAATTTCAGAGAGGAAGAATGCGAAGTTCTTATCTTCTTTGACTACATGAACATGACTATGTGAACATGTCTCCTTGCTATGTTTAGATGTCTCTATTGACTACGTATAAGGTGTCCCTATTGACTGCGTTTTAGGTGTCTCCATTGACTACGATTATATTTCCTCATAAGCCTACGACTTACTGCGGCTAGGGCATCACTGCGGCTAGGGCATCACCTGCGGCTAGGGCATCACTACCGCTAGGGCATCACCTGTGGCTAGGGCATCACCTACGGCTAGGGCATCATCTACTTAGCCCAACGTACTCTTAGTGTCTCTATTCTTCACCAAAAACCAAAAGACGTGGAGAGGAGGAGATCACAGGAAGAGTGTGTCTCCAAAATGACTTCAAGTCCTCTCCTTTTTATACTAAAATGTAGATGATAAATATACATGACTATTGGGCCTCTGAGCCTACACAAGTTGCTGGCCAACTTGACAATTGTCTTATAACACAAATAAATTCATAACTCCGTGAATACTTGACGGAATCGGATGATCTTTAGATCAATCCTACACCTCTCGATGAGAGGGATCCAATAAAAGTATCAGCTTCCATAAATAAGATGACCCACATGGAGTTTGGCCTTAGTTGCCAATTTTAACAATCTTGGACGAACCTATAACTGTTCAGCTCAAGGTATTGTGCTTGGATACTCTTCTCCATGGAGTGAGATTTATTAAGATAGATCCATCATTACCCTAGAGCTATCCTTTAGAATGACCGTATAATATCTACACTCTGTTTTTGTTTGCAGATGTGTGGACAATGCAAGTGGTTAAAGGAAAAACGTACTTGAAGCGTGTGATCGATGCTGCTCTCAAATTGAGCACTTCTTCAGCGTTGCCAAGCATAAAATCGCAGTTCTTATGGATCATATAGGCTTTATTTTGTTCACCTCTTCTGATCATAAAGGCTTTAGTTTGTTGACAGAGGGCATTTTTGCCAGGATGGGTTCCTATTCGCAAGCACATATGACCAGAATAGAGTTGAATGGTTATTTAGTTATGACTGCCAGCTATGAACCCTGGCAAGTCTTATTTTGATTCCACGTCTATTTCAAATAAACACACCCTCTAATTAATTTGTTTGAATTCATAACTTTTTGTGCACTTTTGTGGAGCTTCCCAATATATCTAAGCTCATAGTTAAACACAGTGTATAATGCACTTCCAAAACATAATTTTTACTGTCCTTTCACATTGATAAATATGTTGCAGCCTCCTATTAAAAAACAATTAAATCAACCAGATTTTTGTCCATCATTTCCAGATTTGATAAAACAATGATCCTCTTCTAGAATCAAACATGCACATAAACATATTGGAGGTGTGCAAACAAAATTTTATGATTAATGAACAAACATTTCCTTTCATCAGTAGGGTTGATTTAGTGTAACATGAAAGGATTTTTTATGACATTAATGATGCATAAATTTTTTAGTTGTTGATACCTTCAACTCTTGTAAAATTATGCAAAAACTCTCTGGAGCATGTATTTATGAGGCTGGAATTTATTGGAGACAAAAAAATTTTCAATTGGTACTTGCAGGGATTTTCAGCCTCATAAGAGATAGAAGCAAGGCATAAATCATGGATATATTTGCTCTTTCAAATATTATCCTTATCCTCACCTTTCATGTGCATTCTACATGAAGGCAGGGATGGGAGGATGCAACTATGTTGCATAATTTTGGAGCTACATAATCCCTTGTTGCTTGATGGCATAACAAATAATAGTTCAAGTCTTGATGATGCTTACAAATTCCCTATCCAACAATGGATAGAATAATGCCCCAGGAATACATATGACATCCTCCTCAGATCATATTGTGGGCCATACAAGGACTATTATATAAGAATAAGCCCTTATGTGTCTGCCAATCTAACAGTTAATACCGGAAATGGTTTTGCCATCTTAGGCTACCAGAGAAATTTTTCCTCTTCTCCAAATATCAAACCCATATTCCCAAAAATAAATGAGTCAGTTGTTGTCTTCAAAGGCATGAGCCTCATTAGAATCTTGAATTCCCAAGCATATCCAGTAAATGTTCCACAAAAGGTGGACACAAATCCATTTTTTGTGATAGAACTGAAACTGGAAGCTTGTAAAAGAGGACAGACATGCAATGCCCCTAACAACACAAGATTGGAAGCTTCCATCAACAATGTCACATTCCAAGTTCCTCAAACCTCCATTTTACAGGCCTACTATAACAACATCTAGGGGGTTTTCTCTAAAAAGATGAAAAAATTCAAATATAAATTTCCTAGAATAATAATCAGAACTATGGCTATTCCCATACAAACGTGAACAAAGATGGTTTTCTGCCAAAGAAAGAGTTGCAACATTTTGCTTGCTCTTGCTTCTTTCAATTGGTATTAGGGAAAAAACAAGGTTCGCATGAACGTTTGGTAATAGTGGAGAACAATTAATTAGACCAGATGGATTTCAAAGTATCATACAATCTCAAAAACCAATTTCTTTTGTCACATTATGGAGCAATTGTTAGAATCTAGTGTCCATGAGTTCTTTCAATGCACAAGAGTTAAAAACACATGCATCCTTATACCATTATATTTATGGCATTGAATATCTTTGTGGGAGCAAAGCCGAAATTTGAAGTGTTGACATAAACAAATATGCATTGGAAATGTTACATGTTTTAAGCTGTATATAGTGAAAATCCACCTTTGTTTATATTTTCCATGCCCATGCTTTATCTGAATGTGTAGCATTGATTTTTCAGTCTACTCGAGCCCAATTAATTGTCCATGGAACTGACAAAACCAATTATAAATACACAAGTAACTCCTATGATCCTTGGTTTGAAAAATGAAGGTATCATAACAAAGAAGACAAGTTAACCTTACCATAGTATCCTCACTTAAACAAAGGAAGGAATAGTGGAAGCTTGGGGTCACTTCTCACAAAGATTTAGGGAAACTTTTGCAATTTTGTTAAGAGCCGCTCTGCATTTTCAGTATCTGAAAGTTTGAAAACCTAATTCCAAAGTTAAGGCGACTAAAGTACTAAGATACATTTAAAATTATATACTCTAGATTTGTAGAAATTTTTTAGTTGTTGATAACTTCAACTCTTGTAAAATTATGAAAAAAATCTAGCTAGAGCATGTATTTATGAGGCTGCAATTTATTGGAGACAAAAAAGTTTTCAATTGGTGCTTGCAGGGATTTTTAGCCTCATAAGAGACAGAAGCAAGGCCTAAATCATGGATATATTTTCTCTTTCAAATACTATCCTTATCCTCATCTTTCATGTACATTTCTGCATGAAGGCAATGATGGGAGGCTGCAACTATGTTGCATAATTTTGGAGCTACCTAATCCCTTGTTGCTTGATGGCATAACAAATAATAGTTCAAGTCTTGATGATGCTTACAAATTCCCTATCCAAGAATTGATAGAACAATGTCCCCGAGAATACATATGACATCCTCCTCAAATCATATCGTGGGCTATACAAGGACTATTATATAGGAATAAGCCATTATTTGTCTGCCAATCTAACAGTCAATACCGGAAAGAGTTTTGCCATCTTAAGCTACCAGAGGAATTCTTCCTCTCCTGCTCCAATTATCAAACCTAGATTCCCCAAAATAAATGAGTCGGTTGTTGTCTTCAGAGGCATGAGCCTCATTAGAAGCTTGAATTCCCAAGCATATCCAACAAATGTTCTACAGAAGGTGGACACAAATCTATTTTTTGTGATAGAACTAAACCTAGAAGCTTGCAAAAGAGGACAAACATGCTATACCCCTAACAACGCAAGATTCCAAGCTTCCATCAACAGCGTCACATTCCATGTTCCCCAAACCTCCATTTTACAGGCCTATTGTAACAACATCCAAGGGGTTTTCTCTAAAAACATGAAAACAATTCAAATATAATTTTCCTAGAATAATAATAAGGACTATGGCTATTCCCATACAAACGTGAACAAAGATGGTTTTCTCCCGAAGAAATAATTGCAGCATTTTGCTTGCTTCTGCTTCTTTCAGTTGGTATTAGGGAAAAAACAAAGTTTGCATGAACGTTTGGTAATGGTGGAGAACAATTAATTAGACCATATGGATTTCAAAGCATCCTATGATCTCAAAAACTAGTTTCTTTTGTCACATTATGGAGCAATCATTAGAATCCAGCATCCATGAGTTCTTGCAGTGCATAGGAGTTAAAAACACCTGCATCCTTATGCCATTATGTTTATGGCATTGAATATCTTTGTGGGAGCAAAGCCCAAATTTGAAGTGTTGACCTAAACAAATATGCATTGGAAATGTTACATGTTAATCATCCTCTGATAGAAGGGCATGGCAAGGCTTTTCCACAATATTTGACGAGGCTCAGGACCAGTGATTACAGTCCATCTATCTACGAACTATGAATGCACAACCTAAGGTGCTTAAAAACTTCCAAGCTTCTATCAACAATGTCACATTCCAAGTTCCTCAAACCTCCATTTTACAGGCCTACTATAACAACATCGAGGGGGTTTTCTCTAAAAAGATGAAAACAATTCAAATATAATTTTCCTAGATGCTATTTACCATTTTTTAGTGACAAGCACAATCTATTGAACCTTGCTGGAGAATGGTGGGGTGCTACTGCTGCAAATCTTGAAAATGTTGTCATGGCCTCTGGAGGAGGCCCTCCTCTTTCTGATGCTTACCTCATCAATGGTCATCCTGGACCAACCTATAACTGTTCAGATCAAGGTACTATTCTTGGATACTATTCTCCATGTAGTGAGATTTATTAAGATAGATCCATCATTACCCCAGAGTTATCATTCAAAATGACTGTATAATATCTACGTTTTGTTTTCATTTGTAGACGTGTCGACAATGCAAGTGGTTAAAGGAAAAACATACTTGATGTGGGTGATCAACGCTACTCTCAAATTGAGCACTTCTTCAACGTTGCCAAACATAAAATCGCAGTTTTCATACAGGCTTTAGTTTGTTCACCTCTTCTGATCATAAAGGCTTTAGTTTGTTGACAGAGGGCATTTTTGCCAGGATGGGTTCCTATTCGCAAGTACATCCATCCAGAACAGAGTTGATTGGTTATTTAGTTATGATTGCCAGCTATCAACCCTAGCAAGTCTTATTTTGATTCCACGTTTGTTTCAAATAAACACACCCTCTAATTACTTTGTTTGAATTCGTAACTTTTTGTGCACTTTTGTGGAGCTTCCCAAAATATCAAAGATCACAGTTAACCAAAGTGTACAATGCACTTCCAAAACATAATTCTTATTGTCCTTTCACATTGATAAATATGTTGCAGCCTCCTATTTCAAAAATGCTTAAATCAACTAGATTTTTGTCCATCATTACCGGATTTGATAAAACAATGATCCTCTTCTAGAATCAAATATGCACATAAACATATTGGAGGTGTGCAATTTTTTTTTTTTTTTTTTTTTTTTTGATTAATGAAAAACCATTTTCGCTCATCAGTAGGGTTGATTTAGCGTAGAATGAAAGGATTTTTCAATAGGAAGGAATAGTGGCAGCTTGGGGTCACTTCTCACAGAGATTTAGGGCAATTTTTGCAAACCTATTAAGAGCTGCTATGCATTTTCTGTATCTAAAAGTTTGAAAAACCTAATGCCAAAGCTAAGGCGACTGAAGTACTAAGATACATTTAAAATTATATACTATAGATTTGCAGATTCTTTTTAGTTGTTGATACCTTCAACTCTTGTAAAATTATGCAAAAAATCTAGCTGGAGTGTGTATTAATGAGGTTGCATTTTATTGGAAACAAAAACATTTTCAATTGGTGCTTGCAAGGATTTCAGCCTCATAAGAGACAAAAGCAAGAACTAAATCATGGATATATTTTCTCTTTCAAATATTGTCCTTATCCTCATCTTTCATGTGCATTTCTGGATGAAGGTAGTGATGGGAGGCTGCAACTATGTTGCATAATTTTGGAGCTACCTAATCCCTTGTTGCTTGATGGCATAACGAATAATAGTTCAAGTCTTGATGATGCTTACAAATGCCCTATCCAAAAATGGATAGAACAATGCCCCCGGGAATACATATGACATCCTCAAAGCATATCATGGGCCATACAAGGACTATTATATAGGAATAAGCCCTTATATGTATGCGAATCTAACAGTGAATACCAGAAAGAATTTTTCCATATTAAGATACCAGATAAAATCTTCCTCTTATGCTCCAATTATCAAACCCATATTTCCCAAAATAAATGAGTCGGCTTCTATCTTTAGAGGCATGAGCCTCATTAGAAGCTTGAATTCCCAAGCATATCCAGCAAATGTTCCACAGAAGGTGCACGTAAATATATTTTTTGCGATAGAACTAAACCTAGAAGCTTGCAAAAGAGGATAGACATGCAATGCCCCTAACAACACAAGATTCCATGCTTCCATCAACAACATCACATTCCAAGTTCCTCAAACCTCCATTTTATAGGCCTACTATAACAACAACCAGGAGGTTTTCTCTAAAAATATGAAAATAATTCAAATATAATTTTCCTAGAATAATAATAAGAACTATGGCTATTCCCATACAAACATGAACAAAGATGGTTTTCTGCCGAAGAAAGCGTTGCAACATTTTGCTTGCTTCTTTTTCTTTCAATTGGTATTAGGGAAAAAACAAAGTTCGCATGAACGTTTGGTAATAGTGGATAACAATTAAATAGACCATATGGATTTCAAAGCATCCTACCATCTCAAAAACTAGTTTCTTTTGTCACATTGTGGAGAAATCATTAGAATCTAATGTCCATGATTTCTTGCAGTGCACAGGAGCTAAAAACACTTGCATCCTTATGCCATTATATTTATGGCATTGAATATCTTTGTGGGAGCAAAGCCCAAATTTGAAGTGTTGACATAAACAAAGATGAATTTGGAAATGTTATACGTTAATCATTGTTATGGAACCAGCTCAAGAAAATATAGAAAATATAGATCAACGCCTTAGAATTCAAGCTCTTCGAGGGGGCAACCTCCTTTACATTACATAAATGAACAGTTCTTCGATGATATAAATGATTTTAGGAGCTCGATCTTGAAATGACTGTAACTCTGTACTTTTGGATCTTTAAGTTCTGAAATTACGATTTGTAGTAGACCTCTGCGTCTTCTTTACAATGCCACCAGTTTGATCCAAATTGGATTCTCTAAGGAAGAGTTATGCGAAATCTCCCACAGTGACTTGATTATAGACCTTTCCAGAAGAGCGAACTTGTATGAAGTGCCACGTGTCACTATTTTGACTTTTGGCACTGAAAATATATACAAGAAACTACAGTCCATCCTCTTTCTGTACCTTCTTACAAAATTTCAATCCGATGCTCAGAGAGAAAGTTATGAAAATTTTCCCCAGGTCACCTGTTTGGAATGTAATTCAGGAGTCTGCAAAAAGGCCAAATTCCTCAGATCATATCTCCAGAAATATAGCGCAAAAATCTCTGAAATTCGGACTCGAGGTTTAGCCTTATTTCTTCTCAGATGGGTTTTTTTTTAGATTCTGAAATATCACAAAAAAAAGTTATAGCGAAAATGCCACGATGGCCTATTTGGAGCTGCGAAACTCTAGAATCCAAAGCTCTGATACCAAATGTTATGAAACCAGCTCAAGAAAAGATAGAAAAGATAGATCAATGCCTTAGAATTTAGCCTCTTCTAGGGGGAAACCTCCTTTACGTCACATAAATGAACAGTTCTTCGATGATACAAATGAAAAGACCTCCTTTCTATATATAGGAGTCTAAGGGGTCATAACATAATCAGAGCCGACATAACAATAATAATGTAAGGGCACAATAATAACAATAGTGGGCTTCTATGGGGCACAATAGTAACAATATGGGCACTACATGGGTACATCAATATAATAAGTGGGTTGTACTAGTAACAATAAGGGGTTACACTAGTAGTATAGGGGCCTAACAATCATCCTCTAATAGAAGGGCATGGAAAGGATTTTCCACAGTATTTATTTGACGAGGCTTGGGAGCGGCCATTACAGTCCATCTATCTGCGAATTGTGAATGCACAACCTAAGATGAAACTACTGCAGCGGACTTGCTGTTGAAAATTATAAAGGTTGAGTGTAATATTTTTTTTTGTTTGCAACTTGGCTGACATATCCTTAATCTTCTCATTGTAGAAATCTATAGAGCAAATTTTGGTCCCAAAAGTCTCAAAGTTCCTGTCTTGTGTAATGGAAACATCCCCTCTGGATTCTTCACTGTCTTAGACTTTTCAAATATGACTTCAACATGAGCTAGACTCTTTATGTAGACTTCTTGTTCCTTCCACATTTTGTGAGCTTGTTCATGAACATTAAAAAGTTAAATATAAAACAAAACCCTAGCATTCTATTGGTGACATAGATTGTCATTGATGACAATATGGCAATATTCGAGGAGCTAGAGGAGGCAAAACAAAGCATATCAGAGGAGAAAACAGAGCTATCAGAGGAGCAAATAGAGCCATCAGAGGAGCAAAATAGAGCTATCAGAGTTATATCAGCCATATCGGGAGTAATATATGCCAAGGATTCTTATTAGGAGTAATACATGCCAAAGATCCAAAGAAGAGCGGAATACATATATATGCGGAAGAGTTAAAGGAACATAGCTAAAGAAGAGAGGAAGCATTAAAAGAGGCGGAGCAATATATAACATAAGTATATGCAATATACACTATCAGAGGCGAAAATATATATCTATATATATATATATATTCGGAGTATAGAGGCGAGGTATAATATATATATATTCGGCGATATGATAATCGACGGGTTTCTACTATGAGCCACTACCGCAACCCCTAACAGCCGGATATATATTGCGGACCCGACAGACATCTCTGTCTGGGTTGTGTATAAACTAGGTGAAGTCCGCTAAGTGTGTCAAAGCAGGTTTTTAAGTGTATTCCATATATTCGGGCTTTTAAGCCTTGCCACGTTAAAACACGCAAATTTTCATATTATATCTATATATATGTTATATCATATTATATAATAATTGCGATATGTTGTAGACCCGCTGCAACATTAGGCAATGGTTTAATATTATATCGCATTCGTCCATCAGAACTCGCATATCACAATATACAAAGGGGTGTCACCTCTAAAGGTTCTGATTGCGATATATGTTGTGGACCCGATGCAACATTATAATTTGGCTCAATGCTATATCACATTCGCAGGAGAATTGGCCATCGGCGATGTCACGAGCTTGACTTATAAAAGACCTCCAGAAGTCGCAACTGCCGATTGCGATTACACAAGCGGACCCGATGCAATTATAGATGCGAAAGTAATAATTTTCAAGTCTACCTTTAAGTGATTTGGTTGGTTTTTTCGTATATTCCTTTGTATTTCAAAAAATGTATTGCCCAGGGTTTTTGAAGGCCAAAATGCATAAATAACGGTTTCGATAGTTCAGTAGGCCTGAACAATGCCGATTGCAATTGCGATGGTGACGTGGCATGTGGGGCCTCCTTATTGGTACTGTCTCTCCAATGAATTCTCTTCGTAAATAATAAATACCTGTGTTTGCATATTCTTATTAAAAAAAGGGCCTCTGTTACAGTTTTTTATGCAACAGTTTTTCTTTGTGTATTCGGTCCTCACCGTTGAAACAACGTGTCCCAGGAGTGTTGGTGAGCACGAAGAGACTGAGGAAGTCGAAAATCTAGGAAGCCGAAGGACAAGCTAGCGCAGAGGAAGCCAAAGCACCAGAGAGGACAAGCCAGCACAGAGGAAGTTGAAACGAGCATTGAGGAAGTCGGAGGGGCAGCGGAAAGTAGAAACCAACAAGTAGAGGCATAAGGAATATATAAAAATAGGAAAAAAAAGGAAAGGACACAACGTGTGTGTGAATAATTAGAGGGAGAGGAAGCCAAAGTTCAGGCAAAGATAGGAGAAGCAGGAGAACGGGAGTGCAACATAAGCTCAGCAGGCTTAGGAGAAGAGAACTACAACAAAACAATTTATACTAGTTTATGATAAAGGGTTGGAGCCCGTAGGGTTGGAGCCTCAGAACTGAAAGGATTGGAGTCCTTGGGAGTTGGTGCTCCTAAGTCTCGGATTGTTGCCTTGGAAAATCAGAGTTGGTGCTCTGGAGGTTGGAGCCTCACAAAAGTCCAAGTTGGTGCTTGGCAATTGATTGCAACCATTTATATATTGTATCTATTTCTTTGCACTGTTTGTGTTAATAAAAGCATTTATTCTAGCTATCTATTTCTGTGTTCCATATATAAATGTTTTGGTGATAAAAAGAACAATTAAAAAGAAATACTGATTCACACCCCCCCCCGTCCCCCATCTCAGTATTTCCAACAATTGGTATCAGAGCGGGCTTCTTCATATTAGCCTAACAACTTGAAGAAGGATTTGTAGTCATGATGAGAAATCACGAAGCATCAGGAAAACCTCCTTTGTTTGATGGCACCAATTTTGATTTCTGGAAAAAGAGAATGACCTACTACTTAATGTCCCTTGGACCTGAAGTCTGGCATTCGGTTCTAAATGAGTACCTGATTCCTTCCACTCTTCCAAGAGATCAAGACGAGAGGAAATCCTACATTACAAATGCAAAAGCCTTGAACTCCATCACTAGTGGAATCACTAATTTTGAGTTTACAAAAGTCATGAATTGTAACTCTACCAAAGAAATGTGGGACAAGCTAATTATCTTATACGATGAGGACTCAAAAGTAAAGAAGGCAAAGCTTCAAACTCATCGAAGGCAATTTGAAAGTTTGAAAATGGATGATGAAGAAGATATTGCATCATACTTTCTCTGAGTAGTTGAAGTGGTCAACTCTCTTAAAGGATTGGACGAAAACATTGAAGAAAGTACCATTGTTCAAAAGGTCTTAAGATCTCTTCCAGATAGATTTGACTCCAAAATAAGTGCCATAGAAGAAATAAAGGATCTAGATACTTTCAAGATGGATGAACTCCATGGAATCCTCACTGCCTATGAAATGAGAAAAGGTGGCCCAAGCTCTAAAGATGCATCATTCAAGGCTTCAAAATCAAAGAAGGGGAAAGAAAGGAATGAAATTAGTGATGACTCTAATGTGGAATCCGAATTGGCGCAATTTGTATGAAAGCTGAAGAAAGGATCTAAGCTAAAAG
>APFE031334944.1:107090-145607 GCA_000404065.3 Pinus taeda | reverse complement strand
TAGAATGATGTGGATATATTTTATAAAATATAAATCTGAAGCATTTGAGTGTTTTAAGAATCTTAAAGCTCTTGTAGAAAATGAAAAGGACTCAAAGATTAAGTGCCTCAGAACAGATAGAGGGGGAGAATTCACATCAAAACAATTTAATGAGTTCTGTAAAATAAATGGAATTAAAAGAGAATTCTCTGCTACCAAAACACCCTAGCAAAATGGGGTAGTTGAAAGAAGAAACCGAACAGTTCAAGAAATGGCAAGAACAATTCTACTAGCAGTAGATTTGCAGCCAAAATTCTGGAGAGAAGCAATTGGGACAGCTGTCTATACCTTGAATCGAACTCAATTAAGACCAAATTATGAAAAAAATCCTTATGAACTATGGAAAGGAAGGCCTGCTTCAGTAAAGTACTTCAAGATCTTTGGAAGCAAGTGCTTCATAAAAATCAATGATGGCTCACCAAGAAAGTTTGATTCTCGGGTTGATGAAGGGATCTTCCTTGGATACTCTACATGGAGCAAAGCCTACAAGTGCTACAATAATCGACTAAGGAAAATAGTGGAAATGATTGATGTAAATATTGATGAAGACCTTCCAGAGGAAGAAATTGAAGAACACAAAGTTGATCCTTTCATTGAAGAAGAAGAATCTGAAAAAGAAGAAATAGATCAAGAAGAAGACAAGGAAAAAGAACCACCTCACACCCCTTCAAAGATGAAGTTTATCCAGAAATATCATCCAGAAGAGCAGATTATTGGCAATAGAGATGAAGTGATGCAAACCCAAAGAAGGATGATAAGTACATCAAAGAAAAACAAAATTTCTCTTCTATCCATGATAACCAGAAATATATACTCAAGAAAGCAAGGATCCTCATTGGGTAAAAGCCATGGAAGAAGAGATGTCCCAAATTGAAAAGAATGAGACATGGGAGCTGGTACCTCGTCCAAAGGACAAAAACATTATAGGAACCAAGTGGGTATTAAAAAACAAAATGAATGAAGATGGATCAAAAACAAGGCAAGGCTTGTTTGTAAAGGCTATTCACAAATTGAAGGAATTGACTTTGAAGAAACATTTGCACCAGTATCTCGGGTGGAAGCTATTAGGATGTTCTTGGCATTTTCTTGCTCAAAAGGATTCAAAATCTATCAAATGGATGTAAAATCAACATTTCTAAATGGGGAACTCAAGGAAGAAGTCTACATGGAGCAATCATAAGGGTTTGATCTAACAGAAGGAAAAGACTTAGTCTGTAAGTTGAAAAAGGCATTATATGGATTGAAACAAGCTCCTAGAGCTTGGTATGCAAGATTGGATCACTTTCTACAAAAACAAGGCTTCAAGAAGGGAGTGGTAGGAAGTAATATCTACATCAAGATGAATGAAGGTAAGTTACTAGTCACACTTGTTTATGTTGATGATCTGATTTTTGCTAGCAATAATGATGAGATGAGCCATGAATTTTCTCAAAACATGTCAAAAGAGTTCGAGATGTCAATGATAGGAGAGTTATCTCACTTCCTTGGACTACAAGTATCTCAAACTAGAGAAGGATTGTTTATATCTCAAGCCAAATATCTTAAAGACATGCTTAAAAGATATGGAATGGAAGACTATGCACCCATGAGCACACCTATGACCACAAATTGAAAATTGAGAAAAAATGATGACTCCCTTCTAGTAGATGCAACTCATTACAGGTCAATAATTGGAGCCCTTCTATACTTAACTGCTATGAGACTCGATATAATGCGGGCTATAGGAATGGTGGGAATATTTCAATAAGCTCCTAAACAATCCCATTTATTAGCTGTAAAAATGATTCTCAGATACCTGAAAGGAACTCCTGATCTCAGTCTTTGGTACCCTAAAAGCTCAACTCTGACTGTAATTGCATACACAGATGCTGATTGGGCCAGAAGTGTAGATGATCGAAAAAGTACTAGTGGAAATGCATTCTTCCCGGGAGACTGTTTAGTATCTTGGCTCAGCAAAAAACATACATCCATATCATTATCCACAGCCGCAGTTGAGTATATAGCTGCAACAGACTATTGTACTCAAATACTATGGATGAAGGAAGCTCTAAAAGATGTCAATATAGGTATAGATCAACCAATTACCATCTATTGTGATAACACAAGTGTTATCAGTCTCAGCAAAAATCCAGTGATGCACTCAAAGACCAAACATATACTAATCAAGTATCATTTCCTTTGTGAACAAGTAGTTGAACAAAACATCATCTTGGAATATATCAATACTAAGGAGCAGATAGATGATATTTTCACAAAACCTCTTCCTTGAGAAGCATTTGAACATCTTCGTCAAAAGATGGGGGTTATCTCTTTAGCATCACTCAAGTTCATTCATAAAGATGTTGCAGGACGAGGGGAGCAGTTCTACAGGGGGAGTAGTTCGACAGGGGGAGTCCGTATGCATTCCTTTGCCATTGATGTCAAATGGGGAGAGAAGAAGAATATTGCCATCAATAACAAAGGGGGATATTGTTGACATGGATTGTCATTGATGACAATATGGCAATATTTGAGGAGCTAGAGGAGGCAAAACAGAGCATGTCGGAGGAGCAAACAGAGCTATCGGAGGAGCAAGCAGAGTCATCGGAGGAGCAAGCAGAGTCATCGGAGGAGCAAAACAGAGCTATCAAAGGCATATTAGCCATATCAAGAGTAATATATGCTAAGGAGTCTTATCGGGAGTAATACATGCCAAAGAGCCAAAGAAGAGCAGAATACATATATATGCGGAAGAGTTAAAGGAGTAGAGCTAAAGAAGAGTGGAAATGTTAAAAGAGGCAGAGTAGTATATAACATAGGTATATGCAATATACACTATCGGAGGTGGATTTTACATGTATATTGATATACACCTATCGGAGGCAATATATAATTATATATATATATATAATAATATATTATATATATTATATATATATATATATATATATATATAATATATATATATTTATATATATATATTATATATCGGAGTATAGAGGCGAGGTATATTTATATATATGTCAACAATATGATAATTGGGGGGTTCTACTATGGCCATACCCGCAACCCCCGTACATGCGATATATATTGCAAGAACCCGATGAGTACATATTGTCTCGGGCGAGTATAAGAGGTGAATCCCTAAGTGTGTTCAAAGCATGGTTTTAAGGTGTATTTCAATATATTCGGGCTTTAAGCCTGGCCATGTTTAAAGCACACAAATTTGCAGTATCTATAAATATAATATATTATATATATAGTATAATCTATATATATATTATATATATATATATTTATTATATATATATTATATATGTATATATATCATATAACTACGATATGTTGCGGACCTGCTGCAACATTATGCAATGGTTTAATATTATATTGCATCCGCTCATCGGAACTCGCATATCGTAATATACAAAGGGGTGTCACCCATGAAACTGCCAATTGCGATATATGTTGCGGACCCGATGCAACATTACAGTTTGGCTCAATGCTATATCGCATCTGCAAGAGAATTGGCCATTGGCCATCGGCAATGTCACAAGCTCAACTTATAAAAGACCTCTAGAAGCCGCAACTGCCGATTGCGATTACATAAGCAGACCTGATGCAGTTATAGATGCGGGTGTAATAATTTTGAAGTTCGCCCTTAAGCGTTTTGGTCGGTTTTTTCGTATATTGCTGTGTATTTCAAAAAATGTATTGCTCGGGGTTTTTGAAGGCCAAAATGCATAAATAATGGTTCCAATAGTTCAATAGGCCTGAACGATGCTGATTGCGATTGCGATGGTGATGTGGCATATGGGGCCTCCTTGTTGGTACTGTCTCTCCAATGAATTCTCTCCATAAACAATAAAGACCTGTGTTTGCATATTCTTATTGAAAAAAGGGCCTCTGTTACAGTTTTTTATGCAACAATTTTTCTCTGTGTATTCGGTCCTCGCCGTTGAATCAATGTGTCCCAGGAGTGTTGGTGAGCACGAAGAGATTGAGGAAGCCAAAAAGTCAAGAAGTCGAAGGACAAGCCAACGCAGAGGAAGCCAAAGCGTTGAAGAGGACAAGCCAGCATAGAGGAAGCTGAAGCGAGCGTTGAGGAAGCCGAAGAGGCAGCGGAAAGAGGAAACCAAAAGTCAGAGGAATAAGGAATACATAAAAATAGGAAAAACAAGGAAATGACACAGCGTGTGTGTGAATAATCAGAGGGAGAGGAAGCCAAAGTTTAGGCAAAGGCAGGAGAAGCAGGAGAACAGGAGTGCAACATAAGCTTAGTAGGCTTGGGAGCAGAGAACTACAGCAAAATAGTTTATAACAGTTTATGATAAAGGGTTGGAGCCCACGGGGTTGGAGCCTCAGAATTGAAAGGATCAGAGTCCTTGGGAGTTGGTGCTCCTAAGTCCATGACTGTTGCCTTAACAAACCAGAGTTGGTGCTCTAGAGGTTGGAGCCTCACAAAATTCCAAGTTGGTGCTTGGCAACTAATTGCAACCATATATATATTGTATCTATTTCTTTGCACTGTTTGTGTTAATAAAAGCATTTATTCCAACTACCTATTTCTGTGTTCCATATATAAATGTTTTGGTGATAAAAAGAACAATTAAAAATGAATACTGATTCAACCGCCCCCCCCAGTATTTCCAACATCTATTAGTCTGAGTGTTTGATTCAACAATGAACACAAAAGACTTCCATTTAAACCACTAATAAGGCAAGGCAACAGAAAAAAAAGTTATGCTTGCCCTCTAGGCTTTGCCCGATCGTGAGAGAGTTGGCAATGGAGAGGGCACTACAGCTTAACATTATGACCTCACGATTTGGGGTGTATATTGAGAGATTAAGGGCTTGTTTCAGCTGTAGATTGAGTGAGTAAGCGCTTGCTTCGACTATCCAGATGCAGTGATTGTCGCCCGATTTGGGGCGTAGTCGGAACTCGCAAACTGCGTCTTTACCTATGCATTGGAATCAAATACTAGTCTGGAATTTTCGTTGCCCCATATGGCTAGCATCCTGAGCTCATAGACTATGTCTTTACCTATGCATTGGAATTGAATACCAGTCTTTACCTATCCATTGGAATCGAATACTAGTCTGGAATGAATTCATAACTAATTTTCCCTTCCTCTCATCAAACGATTGAGCTTTCTTCAATCGTCTAACATATAATCTTATGGCCCACAATAATGACAGGTGGGAAAGAGGGAGAGTTGATTTCAAAGAAGAATGCCTTACGACATAAAAATACTAATGATATTACTATAAATTTACCAAGGTACTTGTCTAGAAACATCTAGTGGACTTGACTACAACTCAAAGTTTCAAATTTTTAGTTATTGTACATATTTGGTGCATTTATTTTTATTTAATTATCATGAGTATTTTATTAGCACCAAATTAATAAAAACAATACTCACCAAATTAATAGAAACAAATAAATATGAGATAGGAAAGGAAAAGGAGATAGACTACTGGTAAAAAACAACTATATCCATGAAGAATTCTTGGAAGCTATACAAAATTTATAGATCATTTCTCTTTTTATTTACAAGTCAAAATGTTGCAAAGTGCTTCTAATAGGATATCAAAATAATCCAAAAGAATTTTATATTTAACAAAGGAAAATAGTATTGTATAGTGGTTCCTTTTACCTGATTACTTTGTCATATGAACCCATTGTTTTGAAGGAGAACCGTATTGTTTAGCTAAGTTTATTCCTCCTCAATTATTTTATTTGTAGTTTTCTAGACAAAAAATGCAAAAAATGCATCTTTATGAGTTTTATTTTACCTCAAAGAATAAAAAAGTTGTGGTTGTGACACCTTTTTCCACAGGTCAATTATTGATCAAACATAAAATTACTTTGGAAATGATATAAAAAAAATTGCTAGATTTGGGATAAAGATATATCTTGGCATTTTGATCCTTTACAAATTACATAAAATGCAAGAAAGTCAGTTGTTCTATTAGCATATGTTCATGATCCAAAGCCTGAGCTTAAAAAATTAGCTAACACTGACATTCCACCTCATAATGATATGAATCTAGCTGAAATGCAGGTATCTAAAGTGGCTATGGCTAAGCCAACTTCTGTTAAAGGGGATCATGTGGAACAAAGTGCACTTTCAACCACTCATGGGGAAGGAAATATAGTTTAGGCATAAAAAATATTGTAAGCGATCAACCCCAAGGTAATTCTATGAAGAGGAATGAAGGGGAAATCAACTTAGGTGAACTATAGTTGTCAAAGAAAATAGTAAAGGATAGTAACGACGAGGATAAATAAGCCAACATGTTCCAGAAATATGATGTCAAATTATTAAAACAATTGGAATATATGTTGGAACAAACCAAACCTAAGGATTAAGGAAATCATGTTGTATTAGTTGATAACAACATAATCATTGAAAAACTGATAAAGGATAGAAGAAAGGAGTTAATGTTAGTCTCTAGAGAAAATGAAGCCACTTATTATATTGTGATGAAGGAAATAATTTCATATTTAGGGCTAAGGTTCTTATCAAAGACTAAATTTGATAGAAATATGTTTAATTTAACTATCTTACAACCAAGAACATATTCAAATGCAAAACTTATTGGTTCTCTAGCTACTTCTATCAACATAATTTGTCTAAAATCAATGATATTGACATAATCAATTAGCACAAGTAAAACAAGTGAGGTAGTAGCCAAGAGATTGTTAGATTATACAACTAAAAATAAGAAGTATTAAACTCTTATTTCTAGGGCATAAGCGTAACTCAATCATGTTAGGGTTGTGGCCAAGACTAGAGTTAATTAGATAAAATAACTTGAAGAAAAAATAAACAAATAATCAGGCATGCCAAAAGATGGCTCAATGACCAAGAAAATCCCGAAAGATAAGGATAAAGAAATAAAAAAATTAAGGTTGAGTATGAAGAATCCAGATTATAATCTAACCAACCTAGTGGAAATTTTTCAATAGAGAGAAGAACAAGACAAAAGGCTACAAGAAATGAAATTTTCATTGAATATGAAAGAGTATTAATACAAGGAATTTAAGTATAAAATTGATAAATTAGTTGAGGAAGTGAAGTAGAAAGAGAAAGGATACCTGGAGGAAATGGAAAAATATGAAAAGACCCTTGGTGAACCTTTTGAAGGAAAATTCCCTCAGAAAGGTGGATCTTGATAAATGTTAATTTTCCACTTGTTCTATGTTGTTACAATTAATTTAGCCCAACTCTTAACTTCAATTAGAAATCAATTCAATCTTCCAATAAAAAATAACAATTGTAGATAGAACAATAAATGACAATGAGCAGTAACAAACTATAAGAAGCAATGAAAAGGGACACCAAAATTAGTCAAAGACCATAGAAAAATCCCCACGAGGGGGAAAACCCTTTCAAATTATTCTTCTTATTAGATTGTCATAAAATGTTCAACAAAGAGTAAAATAAACCAATTTCAATAATGACTCAAAGTCAACCTTTGACTATCCAAATAGATAAACCAAAATCCACCCATATGATGAGCCTCAAAAGTCAACCTTGGTCAACTATCAAATTTTACAATTATGTCCAAGTTAACAAAAGTCAAAGTGTGGCATAATTAGTCCACAAAGTCAATGGTCAACTCCAATAAGCTCAGTCAAAGAAATAATAAGTTTGGCCTCAAATGTTGGTCAAAGTCAACCCAAAATAGTCAATAAAACTCAGTCAAAAGAGAGACAAATATGCGATCAAATATTTCGTTGTTCTATGGTTAAAAAAAGTCAAAGTCAATGCAAGTCAACATGCCCATAAATTATTTGTCCTTAGGCCAATAAATGCACCTTTCAAAATAGGTCAAATTCTCGTCAAATGGAGCAAGAACAAGTTTTGTAAAAAAATGTCAAAGTCTCCTCAATAGAAGTATAGCTCAGTAAACAAAAAAGAACCCTTCCTCCACATGTGTGAGAGATACCTGCAATTTTTAGAGTTGTACGAACCAATCCAAGAAAGAGAGAGAATATATGATGAGTTGATATGATGCCACTGAGGTTGGAGTGACTTGTATTTTGTAGGCGTTGGAGGAGGGCTAATTAGCCTCTTATGCCAACCTTGACTTTTATGCCATAATGGGTTTTTTAATAAAACATACATCTTTTTGTTAACCAAATTGAGTGCTTCCAAGGGAAATTTTGGGTCTCTCTAAATGAGGAATAATGTCTAATGAAGGGAATTTATCTCCAAGCTACCAAATTAACACCCCATATTAGTTAGGAAGAATTTTTCAGATTGTAAAGTATGTCCCATCACAAATGCCTTATCATCATCAAATCAAATGTCATATCTACTCAACTCTACTCTTATTTGTACTTCATTTGCTAAACACTCTCGAACCTAAAAGAAGAATAATTTGACATCATAGGGGAGCTCAATCTACAACCCTCTAACGAATCACAATAGGAAATATCTACTGCTAGTAAGGATTACATCCATCCTTTTGGTTAATCAACATGCGAGATCATACTTTCCATATAGGGTAGAGATCACATCCACCCTATTGTCCTAGTGACAACTGGGTGAGATACATCTACCAACAAGGATAAGATCCATCCTATTTTCTAGTCAGCAGTTGAGATAAAATTGCTATATAGGGCAGATATCACAACCATCTCAATGTATGTTGATCTTCCCAAGTTGACCCTGAGGAGTCAAGTGGTAGAACACTTGCATCCTCTATTGAGGGAGATCCAATTTTTATGCAAGGATCACACATACTTAAGCCTACCTGAGGGAGATACACTTAATTTTCAAGGATCACACCTACTCAACTCATCTCAACCCATTGGACAAATTGGTAGGCAATCCCAACAAGCCCCGCTTGTGGGTAGGATGCATATTGGGGTATACTCTGTTAAAAATGATAGGGGGAGATACCCATCTTGCATTAAGTGAAAAGGATCATGCACACCCTATGGTGACAATAAGAGAGATCCACCTACCTCATATGGTAAGGATCACATCCATCACATTCTAAGAGATACCTCAACCCCAGGAGCTCTTAGGCTTAATTCCTCTCTCTGTGAGCTCAAACAATGGGGGAGAGAATAGCTCAGTGTTCTTGATCAACCGTGGCCCTTACCAGGGAGGGTCACATCCATCAGTCCAAGCTTCTCTTTGAAGACCAACAAGTTCCCTTTTGGAAAATATTTAGTGAGTATGTCTGTTATCTTCTTGTCTGTCGATATGTGATGGAGTCTTACAACTCCTTTCTGTACCATGTCACGAATGTAATGGTACCTGATCTTAATGTGCTTGGATTTTTCATGAAATACGAGATTCTCTACCAATCAATTCCCACTCTTGTTGTCACAATATATCATTGTAGTATCTGGGATCTACTCAAATAGCTCTCCAAAGAGCTTTCTCAACCAAACTTCCTCACAACTAGCCATGCTAGCAGAAATGTATTCTACCTCAGTCATGCTTAAAGCTATGGAATTTTATTTCCTTCACATCTAAGATATCATAGTGGATCCCAAGCTAAAATAGCATCTTGGTGTGCTCTTCCTATCAATAACGTTTCCAACCCAATAAACATCAATATATCCATGTAGTCGTACATCTCTAGAAGAACATATCAAACCAAGGTTAATTGTTCCATGAAAATATATCAAAATGTGTTTGGCAGTAGCCCAATGTGCATGGAGGGGATTAATCATAAACTGGCTCAAGGTGTTCATTGCAAATCATATGTCTAGATGGGTGTTCCCAAGGAACATCAATGCCCCAATTATTGGTCCATACTCAAAAGGATTTGCTAGGTTAGGTCCAGCAATATCTCCGTACAACTTCTTGAAATTCATCTCCAATGGGGTGGCCAAGGATTTTCGTTTTGCCATTCCAAATATCTCCAATAGCTTCATGACATATTTTCCTTAGGAAAGGAAAATCTCTCCAAGTCTCTTCTAGACTTCTAGTCCTAAGAAATAGTGCATCATACCATGGTAATGCATCAAGACCTTAATTTTCTTCCCTGATTGATTTTCAATCAATTCCTTGAAGTCATTGAACATATCAAAGGCCTCATCCTTATGCTTCAAGTAATATATCCATGTCTTATTTGGGAAATCACCAATAAATTTATGTAGTAAATATGGACACTAAGAGAATTGACATGTATAGGTCCACGTATGAGTTGGAGAATGTCATTGGTCTTGTTCTTGCTAGAGGGGAATGGTCCCCTTGTCTTCTTCCCACAGGCACACCCGATACATACTCCATCGTGTCTTTCTTGACATCAAGAATCCAGGAGACCAACTTCTTTAATTTCGAAAGAGATTCATAATGTAGAAATTCCAATCTTCTGTGTGATAGCTCACTTTGATGATTGATTTCATGAACCATTGCTGGTATAGGTCCTTTAGTGACTTTATAAAGTCCTTCAACTCTAGATCCCATTGTAAAAGCATCCTTCATTCGATATTCCTTCGACCAGGTGAGGACTTTTCCTTTTATGAAAACTACTCTCAACCATTTATCTTCGAAAGTAGAAATAGATACCAAGTTCTTCTTTAGTTCTAAAACATACATTACTTAATGAAGAAGAACATATTCCCCAGAGTCTAAATCAAATTTGACATATCCAAATCCCTTCATGGGATATTCAATATTGTCGCCAATAATGATTTTCAAACTTGTATCCCTCTCAACCAGAATTGAGAGGATCTCATTATACCCAAAGAAGTGTCTAGAATCCCCACTATTTCCTAGCCAACTATCATATAAATTTGGAGGAGAAGAAATAGAGAGGGAAGAAATAAGAATATACTCATATTGACTAGTAATTGCATTAATTTCATACTTGGAGTTCCTTAACTTATTTTGAGGAATATGACCTTCTTCATGATAATTTGAGGCATATCTTCTTCTTTTATCATCTCTTCCTCTTTGATCGTCTCTTCTTCTATTATTCAACATGCTATTGTTGAAGCCATGATTGTTGTTCCTTGAACTTGGATCATCCCTCTTTTCTCAAAAATATTGAGTATAATGGCCAAACCTGTGACAATTATAACACTCAATCTTTGACATGTCCTTGTCTCTTCTTGGTTTTCTTCTATGGGAGTCCCTGGGTGCTAGAGTAGGTTTCCTTGAATTAGAATGACCTCCTCTACCTTTCCTCTTCTTGTCTTGAGCAACAAAGATAGATGGCTCTCTTCTTCATTATTTTGAATTCTTCCATAGGAGATCATTCTGGCTTCCACTTGAGTACATTGTCCAATGTGCACATCAAACGTTGGGAGTTTTTTTATTGTTGCTTATTGTAGTAATGAAGGTTTCCCACATAAGAGGAAGACCTTGAAGAGTGATCATCTCCAACTCTCTATTATATACGGGCTCACCAATAGTTTGTAATTGATCTCATAGTTGAGCTATCGTCATGATGTAAGATTTCACAAATTCCCCCTTATTCATCTTCATATCTTTGAGCTTGTTCTTCAAGGAGAGGACATGGTTCAAGTTTTTGACTTGATACATCCCTACAAGGTTATTATACATATCTTTCGACTTCTCCAAATTACCAACATAAACAATTAAATGATCTTTCAAACCATCAATAATAATATTCTTAGCTTTGATCTCACCTTTCTTAAACTTTGATTTGGTGGTAGTGGGAGAATTTTCCGATGGCTCAAGAATCTTCCCTTGTACATATTCCAAACCATCATTATCATCCAATATAACTTCTAACTTGATCTTCCATGTAGCAAAGTTTGATGAATCACCCAAATTCTCATTGTCCTTGAAGAAAGAGGTAGTCATCTTATCCAAATCAAACAAGCTCCTTCAACTTATTTCATATATGATTTCTCTTGTCTCTTGTCTCCTTAGGCTTTACTCTTCACCTTAGCTTCGATGTTACAATTAATTTAGCCCAATTCTTAACTTCAATTAGCAATCAATTCAATATTTCAGTAAACAATAGAAATTGTAGATAGAACAATAAATGACAATGAGCAGTAAGAGACTATCAGAAGCAATGATAAGAGACACCAATACTGGTCAAAGACCAGGTAAAAAACCCCACAAGGGGGAAAACCATTTCAAAATCTTCTTCTTATTAGATGTCATAAAATGTTCAACAGAGAGTGTAATAATCTAGTTTCAACAATGAGTCAAAGTCAACCTTTGACTATCCAAATAGACAAATAAAAATCCACCCAACGATGAGCCTCAAAATTCAACCCTGGTCAACAGTAAAATTCTACAATTTTGTCCAATTCAACAATGGTCAAAGTGTATCATAACCAGTCCATAAAGTCAACAAAAAACTCCTCCAATCAGCTTAGTCAAAGCGAACAATAAATTGTGTAAAAGGTTGGTCAAATTCAACCCAAAACTATTAATGAAACTCGATCAAAGGAGAGAGAGAAATTTGCGGTCAAAGCTTCCACTGTTCTGTGGTGAATGCAGGTCAAAGTCTGCAGTCAATGCAAGTAAAAATGCCCATAAATTCTTGGTCCTTGTGCCAACAAATGCAGGCTCCAAAAATAGGTCGAAATTTGGTCAAACGAAATCAAATGGATGAAGAACAAGTCTGGTCAACGTTGGTCAAAGTCTTCTCAATAGAAGTAAAACTTGGTCAACAGAAAAAATCCTTCCTCCTTCGCATATGTGAGAGATATCTACAATTTTTAGAGTTTTACCAACCAATCCAAGAAAGAGAGAGAATATATGATGAGTTGATATGATGCCAAATGAGGTTGGAGTGACTTGTATTTATAAGTGTTGGAGGAGGGCTAATTAGCCTCTTATGCCAACCTTGACTTTTATGCCATAATGGATTTTTTTAATAAAAGATACATCTTTTCGTTAACCAAATTGAGTGATTTTGATCCAATTAATTGTTCCTAAAAGGACCAACTAACTACCACACATTAATTTATCAACCTGAGGTTTCATTTTTTCGTTTCAAGGTTATCGACATAGTTTATGTAAGAGAAATGCTGGTATGACTAGTTACTGCTATCCTATTGAAAATCAAAGTTGCAATATCAAATTAATCAACTTAGAATGGAATGTCTAATTATAGAAAACCATTCAAAATATTGAATTATAAATGTTTCTTAAGGAAACAACAAAATAAAACCTACTCAAAATCAATCTATTTCTTAGGGAACAACAACTACAAAATAGAAAAACAACACTACAAAATCGTAATATCAAAATAAATTAAGTAAGCAAGATAACGACTTATGATAATCTACAGGAAAAGACAAGAAGTGACAATGCTTTTAACAGATTAACTACAAAAAATATATTATGTAACAATCTCGATAAATCTGATTCAAAACATAGAATTCAATTTAATAAACAAGCAATGATGAATTAAAAATAAGTGCACAAAGAGAAATAGCTGAAATAGGAGAATCAAACACTAATTTAGTGATACAAGTGAAGGTAGTGTTGCTTCCAGAATCGGGCCCAAATCACCAAAATCGAACTGTCTTATGAAAATAATCATCACAACAGCTTAAATTTGAGTAATAACACTTCCATTCAATTACAGAGAACCAATTACAATCAGTGTCTTCGCAAGTCCGATCTTATGTCAAAAAAATATTACAACTTGACCAACCCCTTTCAAGGCTTAATGTGAGTTTTTATATGATGCCGATAAAAGATAAGGATAAAGAATCTATTTCTAATAACGAGCAATCTTGAGAACCTAAAGATTCTCATGATGCCCATTTAAGCTACAAACATCTTAATTCATCTGGAGGACTAGGTCGGAAGCTCAAATTCAAATAATGTGTTCCAAATAGAGTATAACATTTGTGGTGTAGGTAAATTCTCGGTGCAGACACAAACAATTCCTCTAGCTCGAGAGAGTGGGTTTAGCCACAAACAAACAATCTATGGAAAAATTCCTTAAGATAGAATGAAATAAGAGGGCCTATCTCTTAGAATTCTATTCCGATTGGTGATGATTTTGCTTCCTTACTCCAGCTACTTTTCGTTTCCTTCCTTTGAATACCTGAAACAAGCAAACAAACAACAACAACAAATGTGATAGTATACAAATTTCATTTAGCCTACTTAATAGGTCAAGGAACATTAAGCCATAAAATGTAAGATAACACTTTAATGTACGAAATCAATCAATAGTTGTATTCATATAAGTTTAGAAAGAGATTACAACCAGTTCCTTGATGTTGCTACTCTCCTTCGACGTATCTGGATTCCCACACTTCTACTAGCATCTCATGGATAGCCCCAACAATGGAAGTTTTAAGGCTTCTTCCCTTTATTCTCAAACCAAACCAAACATACTATTCTCCCTCAAACATAAACTAGAGAGCTACAAGCTATAGATGTCTTGCTGATTATTCAAGCTCCAAAAATACGAAGACTGAAACTAAAACTAGTTTTGCTTGTAAAAAGAGAGGTTTATATAGCTTGGATGGAGGGGAGATGGTTCCTCTTATCATGGGAGAAGGCCTTATCTCTTGGGTTTGTTCCATCCTAATAGGGGAAAGGAACCAAACTGACTTCGTTGGCTCCATCCAGCCCAACCATTTACCGGACTTTCGTTACGAAGCTTCTAGACCTAGAAGCTTCGACTCCATATTTAAAAAACTTTCCAAAAGAGGATCGACGCGACTGAGACAAGACTTAGTAGCATTGATCGATGCTAGTCCTAGTGTTAAACTCTACATATTGGCATGGGGGATGAACTGTTCATTAGCATCGGTCTTGTAAACTAGGGTAAAAGGAAGATTCTTGGGAAATGATGTAAAAGGGAAATGTTTTGCTCATGAAGAGGGACATAATGGGAGTTTCTTCATGATGGGAAAACACATGAGGGTCACTGTAGAGGTCCTCAGGGATTGTGGAACGAGGAGTACAAGGACAATGAAAAAATGTTGTGTGACAGATTCCCCCCTAAAGCGTGAAGGTCGAACTAGAGTGAGGGGTGAGATTCTTTACAAGTAGATGCGGGGAACCAAAGTCCGTTGTTGAAAAAGCTGTAAGAAAGCATACATGTACATATCTGAAATATGATAGTCATGCCTAATAAACATGAGAAGCATATAACAATACATGAATCCATGGTATAGGTGCATCTATCCATCAAGAAAAAGATCATGTGCATGGATCTTGGCATGGACGTAGCCATCCAACTGGAGGGATCATATGAAATAGATCCATGGCATGGGCATAGCCATCCATCTAAAGAATCATGTATATAATCATGAATGACTTATTACTCCTCGCAACATGGACTTTTGTAATCTAAGCCCAGGGTCTTGTGCTCCAACATGACTCGATCAAAGTACAAATTCTAACATGTGAATAAGTGTGTTGAAGTCAAACATGTTAGAAAGTCTCTTGATTACCGGCCAATGATGTGAACCGTTAACAAGCACGAGAGAAACCACCAATAATGACAATGGATCTCAAGGTACCAGCAACACAATTCATGGGGTGTGAATAAGGAATGAAGTCAAACACTTGTGAAATCATTCGATCGAAGGCTAATGATCATAACCTGTCGTCAAGTGCGAAAAACTTGCCATTGAGGCATGCAAGCTCTAAGTTACTAGAAAGGAGTTTCTAGATCAACTTCCTGGATAATGAGCTGAAGTCGACAGGAAGCGATCTGCCGAAGGAAGGTCATAATGAATCCTTCATCATCGACATGAAACGAGAACAAAATGAATGAGAGTAATCCAAGATGATCAAACAGTGTATAGGTAGGAAGACTTCTCTTGAACATATGGATGACACGACTCTAGATTTTGGCAACATTTGATATCATAGGATTAAAGGTCATGGTGAAGTGGCAGAGATCATGTGAGAGGTTTAAAATGGATAACCCAAAACCCAGGGAGGCAAGTGACAGAGTGAGGATGTCCCAAAACCTGACACGAACAATAAATAAGTGTCAATGTTCAAGAGAGACACGTTGCCTCAAGTGAGTACAAATGATGAAATACTTCCAATTTTCCCTCATCATTTATGGTGAGTACCCCAGTTATTTTTACATAATCTTGACAGGGATATCATATTATTGTAATATAAGTCCATCTTTTAGATGCATCCAACCTAGTAAGATTAATGAGCCCTAGGAAGGATAAGCTCATGTTCATCATGGTGACAAATATGATGTCGTTTAATGTTTTAACGAGTCCGACAAAGGTGTAACTCGATATATTTTTCATGTTTAGAGAGTTTGAAAAAGACATGGAAAAGAAAACTCCACATGGCCCCTTTTCATACATTTGTGTCTCTCGATCCCGGAAAGGTAGAAAGAAATACTTGAGAGAACCACTTGACCATTTCAGTCAAGGAGTACCTTTTTCGTAAATAGTTTATCCCAACTTGAAAAAGGGGTAAATGTATACTGGGTAAATGATGTTTCGCAACCTTTAACAAGTTCAAAAACAACAAGAGCTCGGCAATCTTTTCGTGTTTTAAGAGTCAGAAAAAAGATGAAAGTAGACCCCCTGTTTTTATTCTCTTTAACGAGTCAAAAAAGGGAAAAAAAGTACTTGGCAATCTTTTCATATTTTACGAGTTAGAAAAGAGCTTAAAGGTGACTCGTCCTAGAGGAACTAGTGGTATAAGTGGTAGCAACTGGTTCTGACAATGGAGGAACTGCTCAAAACATGTAATGGTCAAGATGCTAGCTAATAAAACCACTCATTGTTGCAGTTCCTCAGGAAAGGAAAAAACAACCAAGTGAAAGCATATGATCGGCCAAAGAGATGGTGGTGATGGAATAAAACAACCAAGGCTCATCTAGCAGAAATCAACTGATTAAAATGACAATCACGAGATGTAAATCGGGCATGGGTTCATTTTGACACAAGCTTGAACCATGGAGAACTCTGCTTGGATTTAGTTTCATGTTTACACAAGCTTGAAACGAAAAACTATGCTTGAGATAAGTTTGCATGGCTTCAACATAATGACTCAATTCGAGGTACATGCCCCCCAAGCTTCATTTCATTCAACTAGGTGAATGGAATGAAGGTTCGCTTTCGAGATCGAGGAAAGATTCGACTGGGATTTTATGAGATCTTAATCAAAGACTTGATTTGGAAAAGGGAGGTGCTTCATTTTTTAATGAGGTTGACACAGTAAAAGAATTATCCTTGAGACCCTTGTTTCATTTTTTAACGAGCTTGAAACAAACAAGGAACTATGTTCACACTCCTTGATTCATTTTTTAACGAGGTTGTCACAAGACAAGGAACCATCCTCATGACTCCTTGTTTCATTTTTTAACGAGGTTGACATAAGACTAGGAACTATCCTCACGACGCCTATTCATGACCCATAAGAGAACATGGCTCCCAAGAGGTCTTCACTAGACGGAAGAACCACACTCTGGGAGGAATACATGTCATTTGGTCAAAGACAGATCGGGTTCCAATGCCCCTAGTAGATAATGTATATTACCATCTGTGTGAACATCAACAAATGCGGAGACAGAACGGGTAGCCACATCATTGAATTATGGCGGGGAAGGTACGTCTTGCAAACAAGAGTCGACAGGGGACAATGGTTGCAAAGTAGGTGCCTGGTGACCGATGAATGACAGTTGATCAATGGTCACAATTCTCCCTTCCTGCAGAAAACAAACCACATGGAAAAGTGAAGAAATAAGAGCTCCCATGACATAAAAATGGTCATGTCCAAGGAGAATATTGAAATCTAAGGGACCTTGGACTACCATCATGTCTATATAGACAGTCTTTCCTCCCAAAAGTAATAGGGAACTTCGAAAGGATCCTTAAGGGTGGACTAGTTCCTCCGTTGAAAGCCAACAGATTATAGGTGACCGGTACAACCTGTGGGGAACCCAAAGCTTGCGAAGTAGTAGAAGACATGATGCTAACATACGCACCTTCATCCAATATAGTGCCATGTACTACCATATCTTATGCTTGTACTATGATTTGGAAAGGCACATAAGATGGAAGGCGGAAAGTAGTCAATTGACTCCAATCAAAGGAAACGAAAAAAATACTTGGTGGGGGTATCATATGATTGCCCCCATGCCCTGCAGAAGAAGGAGAAGATCTCTCCTAAACAACTAGGATGGGAGGGTCACTCTTCGATTCATGAGAATCTGAGGAGATGAGAAGAACATGAGTAGTATGATCACTACCCTCTTCGGGAACAGAGTGAACAACTGAAGGCATAGCCAGGTCGACACTCTTTTCGACCAATGGTCGGTTGGGAATAGACACAAGAGAGTCATGCTAAGGAAGAGCAGGATGGGCAAGAGATGAATCCAAGTCAATCTCTTTACCAAATAGGAGAGGGTTAGAAGAAAGCCTCTGATAACCAATAGGAAGTTGGGGTGGGGGAGCTATAAGGTTTTCCAAAATTTATCCATAAGAGGAAAAAGGTGAAGAAGATGCTTCCATTCACATAACCTATAGGGGAATATAATCTTTCCCTTCTTCTTACCATCATTAGCTGAAGGTGTAGCATCGGCATGATCTCCAGAGGTCAACAGGGATGGTCGATTCAGGTCTTGAGACCATACCCCTAAGACTCTGGGAATGATAGGATAGTCTCGAAGGAGATGGTCACCCTTACACAACTTGCAAGGGAATCTAACCTTCCGTGGAGGATCAGAAGGTTTGTCTACAGGAGGTGCATTTGGAGTAACAACTACATAGTTGGCCTCTCACTTATTTGATTTCTTCTTCTTCGTCTTCTTCTTCTTCTTCTTAGCCTTCTGGTTATTGGATTTCAAAATTTCACCAAGCGAAGTAGAAGGGGAAGATGAAGCAACAAGGGAAGAAGGTGAGAGGTCAACCTTAGAATCAACATGATCTGGTTCAGATGAAGGAGATGGATGGACAGGAGTTGGAACACTAGGGACCACCGAGGTCGAAAATAACCAGATAGGTAAACCAATGGTTAACCCAGGGAGGGACAATGTTGCCATATAAGGAGCACCAACATTTCCAAAAGAAGGAAAAGGACTAGGATTCCCATTCGAGGGGAATCCTTGATTGGTATAATTTGGAAATGTTGCCATTGGAAACAACCCTAAAGAATCACTAAGGAATATAACTTTAACCAGGAATATTTCATGGGTAGTTAATTTTAAGACATTGAAACAAAAATTTGCCTTTTCATATTTTAAGAGTCGAGAAAAGGATGAAAGGTGACTCTAGTCACTTTCAGATTTAAAACGAGCTTGAAAAGACAAGTGCTTGGTGATCTTTTAAATTTAAATAGTCAAAAAGACCAAAATGACTACTCAGGATACTCTAGGCAAAAGGGATTACTTGATAACTGTGAACTACAGAATACCTCCTGGCGAAGTGAAAAGTGCAAGTAGGTAATCTCCCCAAATATTGTGTTCGGTGTATCATGTTTACAAGGTGGCAGTCTCAGCTTCCTACAGATAAAGGATTGCAAACCTAGTGGGGTCTCCCTTTATATACGTAATGGTATGGGGAGCACAAGTCCGTACTAGCGTTGCCTAATGCCGAAGCGAACAACAACTGCTAGGTTTAAAGACACCGTAACATGTCTCTAGCCTAGACTTCTAAATACAAGCGTTAATTTTCAATGCTTCATTAGGTTAATTCAATAGATTTAACGTTTGATCATGAATTAGGTTTCGATTACAAGGCCCTACCACTGTTAACTGAAAAAACTCCTACATGTAGCTATATGAGAAAGGAAATCTTTGTCTTCAATGAAAGTTAACACTAATTGAGAGATAGAGAACACACAATCAATGCAACAATCAAAGAATAAAATATTTCACTAATAAATCTCCGAAATGCACTGAATCTTCCTACTGAATGCACTTCAACTAGGCCTTTTAACAGTAAAGTGAATTCATTTCTGTTCGAATACAAATGATGATGCGACTCTAGTCTTCAATGATGCCAGCTAATGTAACATATTGATTCAACAAACTAGAATTATGTATTTTTCAATGGAATGATAACATGAATCTTTCACAAACACTTCATTGAATTTTTTCAAAACAATCAACATCAATCAAATGGAAAGCACGAAAAGGGAATTCCTTCCAAACCAATGATGCAGTGATTCAATCAAGAACAAGATGAGCAATGTAATCTATGCCCAAAAAGAGACGCTTAATCAAGAGAAGAACAAACGAAACTTTTCAAACTTGTTTAATTGAAATCAAAGCGACAAAAGGACAAAAAAATGAAAATGCATAGAGAAGCTAACCAACAACTTGACTTTCTAAGAACACAAACAACTGAATGGATGACGACCTAGATTCCCTAGGGCCACAAACCATCCAAAGACTCAAAAAATCAAGTAAAATAAGGCAAGACAAACAAGCACACAAACCAAGCCAATGAAGCTTTCCAATCAGGGAGAACACAGGCAAAACAAGCTAAGAGGCATAAATTAAGAGGGAAAGACACCCTGGTTATGATCTAGGGGAAATCCTAATATTCACCTACAGGAATCAACGCGACTGCCTAACTGACAACAAGCGCTAATTGGCACGACTGGCACCACTGGCCAGAGTACAACTAGAATTGATAGGCTTGATCAACGTAACTATTTGGCCAAAAAGAGTGTCAATCGAGGGATTCAAGAAAAAAATAAAAATTTTTGAAGGCCAAGACCAGACCTGCCACTATAAATTTCAGACTCAGAGCAGTAAACTAGCCAAAGCAAAGAAAACTAAAGGGAAATGGTGATATGAGAAAGGTTCACACAAAATCATAAAATGACAATCAATAAAACAGAAGGATTGGATCCCCAGCAGAGTCGCCAATTTGTGGTGCATGTAAATTCTCAGTGCGAACACAAAAAATTCCTCTAGCCCGAGAAAGCAAGTCTAGCCACAAACAAACAATCTATGGAAAACTTCCTTAAGCTAGAACCAATTAAGAGGGCCTACCTCTTAGAACATTATTGTGCTTGGTGATGATCCTGCTTCCTTACTCTAGCTACTTTTCATTTCCTTCCTTCGAATATTTGAAACAAGCAAACAAACAACATCAACAAATGTGATAACATACAAATTGCATTCAACCTACTTATTTAAGCTCCAATAATACCAAGACTGAAACTAAAAAACTAGTTTTGCTTGTAAACGTAGAGGTTTATATAGCTTGGATGGAGGGGAGATGGTTCCTCTTATCATGGAAGAAGGCCTTATCTCTTGGGTTTGTTCCATCCTAATAGGGGAAATGAACCCAAACTAACTTCCTCGGCTCCATCCAGCCCAACCATTTACCGGAATTCCATTACGAAGCTTCTAGACTTAGAGCTTCGACTCCATGTTTAAAAAAATTTCCAAAAGAGGATCAATGTGACTAAGACAAGGCTCAATAGCACTGATCGACACTAGTCCCAATGTTAAACTTTGCAGATCAGTGCGGGGGATGAACTGGTCATTAGCGTCAGTCTTGTAAACTGAGGTAAAAGGAAGACTCTTGGGAAATGATGCGAAAAGGAAATGTTTTGATCATGAATAGGGACATAATGGGAATTTCTTCATAATGGGAAAACACATGACGGTTACTGTAGAGGTCCTCCGGGATCGTAGAATGGGGAGTACAGGGACAATGACAAAATGCTGCGTAACAACATACTGCGGCTATCCGATCTCCTATGATTATTCCAGGAAGCAGTATCAAATGATAATGCATCAATAGATTCCTGTCCAAAATAAGGATTTATTCATAAGTAAATAACACTTTAATGGTCAAATTCATTCATAAAAATAATAAAATAACAAATGCATATAAAACATTGCCAGAATCCATACTACATAAGTTAACATAGCCTATTTACATAAAAGACCTAGAAAATAATATGAAAACTAAGAAGTAAGGAAAGAAATTTATTATAATTATGAGGCCGAACATCACCCCCCAACTAACCTCTTTTCATGACCTCATGCAAACAAATGATTAACATGTAAGGAAGTCAAGGAGTAGGCTTCATAAGCTTCCTCTTCTCTATGCCTGAATCCATTTATAATTCAGAGTTCTTCAAAACACACATACTTACCTGCTTTTGATAAGTCATAGTCAGATTTATAAAACGGCTGAGGGCACAAAATCATGGGACACCTGTACCTTCATCCTATCCAATTGATACCTCTTTCCAATACCAAGTGAACACAGTCCTCTACTTTGGTCATGGCATACTGAAAATTGCAGTGGCCAAAGGGATCTCTATTATTGACTTCATTATGTGATACCTACCATCTCACTTTAGCTCCATGAAGAGCCTCATCCTTGAGATCTTCCAAATATTCCATCCTTGAATGCAAGACATCATAATGAATTTCCGCAAGTGTAGAAGAAACATTAGTTTTTTTTATAAAGATACCATGATGAATTTTTGTGTGAAAGGGGTTGTTAGGTTCCCCTCTGACCAAAATATCAAGACCATGTTCTCTCCTTTGGAAGGTGCGATAAGATTTTTCCCATTTCACTTGGTGCCTAGCAAATGAAATGAAAGCCTTAAATTGAATGTCTCCAATAAATGGGACAATATTTTCTTCCACATGCTCTTCTAAAAAGAAATTATGCATATATAATTCACACAGAAGATATTGTGTATAATCATTATGTTTGTGGAAAGTATAAATGAAATACAATACATTTATAAACTCATATAATTGTCCATATTGTATATCTTTAACTTTGAGCAACATATATCACTCAAGTAAATGCAAAGCATAATTCCGAGATGGGGACCTGCATGCCAATGAATTTGATAAAATGGAGTAGATTTCCTTTGTTTGCTCTACAACTTTCTCAAAGTGGTCCTTTAAATTTTGTACTTTCTCCTCAGATGCCCTCAGTTGCGCATAGGTCTTGTCTTCTGTTGTTAGTGCTCTGAATCATTGGAGCAACTACTGATTTTCCCTCTAAGGCACCACTTCCCCCTGATATCTTGCTGTGCTCTCTTGCTATTTCTCCATAATTTTGTGCAAGACTTTAATGGTTGCTTCTACAATCAAGGGAGTATAGGGAGGAACATCCTCTATTTGTACTCCTTTTTCATTTAAGGTAAATGGTGAATCAGTATGAGTTCCTACTTCAACAAGGCTAGGAGGAACATCAATCATCTGTACGTCAGAGTCAGTCTAAGTTCCTACTTCAGTAGAAACAAGAACAAAGTATGCTGGGTGCTTTCTTCATTAGAGACAAATATGAAATCAGTCTAGGCTTCCATTTAATGAGTTTCCTTCTTTCTTCTAGGTCTCTTCTCATGACCTTTATGAAACTTCTTACTGCCATGCAACCAATTTTTTAGTTGTTGTACATTCCTTCATATTTTCTTGTTTTCTTTCTTCAATTTATCAATATCCTCATGAAATTTTCCTTTTCCCTTATTCCTCACAGCTCTGGTACATGTGGCCTTCTATTCAAAACTACTATCCAAGGCTGCTGGAATAAAAGGAGAAGAAACAACAACTACTATATTTATATATTTTTTTCCCCTTTTCCCCTTATATATTTATATTATTTGTAACCTATTTTAATTCTTTCTCTTTCATCTTAACCTCTTTTTTTCTACATTAATTTATAACCTCTCTTTTCCTTTCTCTTTATGATATAATATATTTCAATTATAAACCTTATTAGGTTTCTTTATTACTTTTAACTTCCTTATGATTTTATGACCCTTAATTTATTATTATAATTAATTCCCATCCCTCTTTGATTAATTTGACCCCTGATCTTAATCTCTTTTCACCTCATTCGTTATTCTATGCGATAGCTTTAAGTAAATTATTATTAACCCCGTTGATTATTATTGCCTATCATTTCTTACTAGAATCCATAACTTATAATTATTTAATATACACTATTTTTATTAAAAATTATTCTTAACCCCGTTGGTTAGTTCTCTTATCATTATATTCATTACTATTATTAGTACTCATAACATCTATTTATAGACTTTAAGATTGTTTATTAATTTTTAACTAAATTAAATTTAGAAAATGAAAAATGAAAATATATAAATAAATAAATTATTTCTTGTCTAACTAATTTCCTTCGGCTAGTTTTCAACTTATAGCTTTATTATTATTTAATAAACACCATTTTTATTAATAACTATGCTTAACCTTGCTGATTAGTTTTCTTATCAATAGATTTATTACTATTATTAGTACTCACAACATCTATTTTTCAACCATTTAGATTATTTAATAATTTTTAACTAAATTAAATCTAATAAAAATACAAATAAATAGACTATTTAACTAGTTTCCAACAGCTAGTTTTCAACAGCTAGTTTTCTTCAGCTAACCTTGGACCATGATGCATCCTTGCTATTTACACATGAAGATTGTATGATTTTTTTCACCTTGTCCTGAGGATGAACTACATTAGTTGGTTCGAAACATCGACCAAATCCTAATGATGTGATTAATCCAAAAGACATTTATCTACAATATGGATCACAAAAGTCTCACATATAACAACTAGTATCTCAGACTTTCGAGGAATAATTTACTAAGTAGGTTCAATTATCTACAGATCAATCAATGAATTATCAACTTCCCTTGTCATCTTCCAAGTTCCAAACTTTAGGAAGTCTTCGTTAGGAAAATTAGTCTAAGGTTCAACTGAAAAATTAGTGCCATCATCTCGTCCTTCATCAATCAAATATTCAAAATACTATGGATTCGTTCCCTATGGAGAGGAGGGCTCTAGTATAGTAGCAACAAAGTATCCAAAACACTCTTGAGAAGGAACAAATTCAGGATAATTATCCGATTCCAAAACAATAATAGCTAAATAATTAACAAGAGAGGTTGTAGCTGGCAAATTATGTGAAGTCCCCTAGTCAAGAAGATTTTCAGAATGAGCTACTAGTTCTTCTATTGAAGTGGTCATGGCTTCTCCAAAATTTGCAGTTTTTAGTAAGATCTCTAGCCCTTCTAATGCTTGAGTTATTTCTATTTCCTTTGTAGGAATTTACACAGTTCACCAGTGTTCTTGACATGGTTAAAAACCTCAAAGAGGGAAACAGTTCATGGCTTGAGTCAATGCGGCCACTTCAGGCAATTTATTAATGTAAAAGAAAGAAAATTTACATAAGCTTCTCTCATGAATGATCACCTTACAAATGAACCTCCATGCTATTTAAATAGATATCATGGACCCATTGGGTGTTAAGCCATGGATCAAGTGATGGTAATATCGAGGAGAGAATGAATCATCAGATCACTTCATGTCTAGAACATATCGTCACTGTCGGATTGTAAGTTACAAAAAGTACATACTAAAGAAACACACTTTACCTAACTATACACTAGACCAAGTTATACTTGACTATTTCCTATGTGTCAGAATGTCCTAACATCCCCCCTTAAGAACAAATTGGGATAGGATTGAAGGATGTAAAAATATGACACAATAAGAGAAGGAAGTAGGTAGTAGAGTATATCCCCCCTTAGTGACAAATTCCTGAACTCCAACCATAAATAAAATTTTAGTAAACTTCACCTCTGTGAGAGCCTTTGTAAATATTTTTGCAACTTGATCATCGGTTGAAAAATATTGCACTTCAAGAACATGCTCATGAATGAGGTTTTTGATGAAGTGCATGTGTAGTTCAATGTGTTTTTTGCACTGATGTTGGACTGGATATTTGCATAGTTGAATGGCACTTTGATTATCACACCAAAGTGTAGTCAGATGTTGCTACTGAAAACCAAACTGTAAAAGGATCTGACGAAGCCACATGGCTTCCTTACTAGCTTCTACGACGCCACGATACTTTGCTTTTGTTGAATAAAGAGAAATGACACTTTGTTTATTGCAAGCCCATGTAATAGGTCTAAAACCAAGAGTGAAGACATAACCTCCAGTAGACTTCCGATCATCAGGGTCAACAACCCAATCGAAATCAGTGAAACCAACCAATAGAGGAGATGCTTCTGCACTATAATGAATCCCAAACTAAACTATACCTCAAACATAACGAAGTATTCTTTTAACTGCTTTCCAATGAATTTCATATGGATTTTGCATAAACTAAGAAATAAGGCCAACAACAAAGGAAATGTCAGGACGGGTATGGGTCAGATACAAATGTTTTCCTACAAGCTGATGATATAAGGTAGCATCAACTTCAAGGGAAGTACAAGTGACTGAAATTTTGGCTCCAGACTGAAAGGGAGAAGGGGCTGGCTCACAGTCTTCCATGTGAAAGTGGCGTAGAAGATCACAGGCATACTTGGATTGGGAAAGGGAAATACCTTCCTTGGATTGCAAGACTTGAAGACCAAGAAAATAATGAAAGTGTCCTAAGTCTGTCATTTCAAACTACTTTTTAAGGCTGGACTTCACATGGTTTATAAGGTTGGGATCACTACTAGTAAGGGTAAGATCATCAACATTAAGAACAAGAATGATAAGAGACTTACTTGCTGTCTTAGTGTAGACGGTATTGTTAGAATGACACCTAGAAAAGTCAATATCTAAAAGAAAGCTATCCATTTTGGCATACCAAGCTCGAGGGGCTTGCTTGAGACCATAAAGGGATTTCTTAAGCCAACACACAAGGCTGGAGTCTGTTTGTATAAAGCTAGGAGGTTGTTCCATATAGATTTCTTCATGCAAGTCCCCTTGCAAGAAGGCATATTAAACATCCATCTGATGGACTTCCCATTTGAAAGAGGCAGCAAGGGAAAGAACAAGGGGGATAGAGTTCATTTTGGAAACAGGGGAGAAGGTTTCAGTATAGTAATGCCTTAAACTTGTGAAAAACCCTTAGCAACAAGACAAGCTTTATGTTTATTAACTTTTCCATATGGTCCAAGCTTGGTTCTGTAAACCCATTTGCATCTAACAAGTTTTCGTCCCTTTGGAATGGGAACAAGGTCCCATGTATCATTTTCCAATAATGAACGATATTATTCATTCATCGCTGCATCCCAATATGGATGGCTTGAAACTTCTGCAAAGGTGTCAGGATCATAATTTGCTGAAGCTTGAGCTGGTAAAGAAGAGGCTCTATCGAACTGAGAATGTGTACGTCACTGATCTGTAGGATCACTTGCAAGAGCACCTGCTGCATCCCGAGTAGCACAAACCCATTTTGGAAGCTAAGGAGCTAAAGGAGGATCTCGAGAAGGTGGGGGAGGATTTTCATCCTCACTGTCACCATCTGAACAAGAAATATTTTCAGGAGTAGAAGGGATAGAGAGAGGTGGCACATTTGCCGATATATTTTCAACAAGCTTTACATCTCTTCTAATGATAAAAATTTTGGATTTAGGTGGAATAAGTCTATATCCTTTGACATATTCAGAATATCCAACAAAAATACATTTTTCACTCTTAGGTTCTAAGGCTTTATGTTTCTCATCGGGAAAATGGGCCCATGCTTCACTTCCAAAAACACGAAAGTGACTTACATCTGGTTTAATTGAGCTCCATGCTTCTTATAGAGTGATATTCTTTAAAACCTTAGTAGGAGTGCGATTTAATATGTAATTTTCACAATTGATTACTTCTGCCCAAAAATTAAGACTAAGCCCCTTAGATTGAAGCATAAAATTAGCCATTTCCTTTAAGGTGCGATTCTTCCTTTCAACTACACCATTTTGTTGTGGAGTATATGGAATAGTATGTTGTAATTGAATTCCATGCTCAGTGCAAAAGTTGATGAATTTGTTGTTAACATAGTCTTCACCATTATCAGATCTTAGCTTAAAAATTTGATGTTGAGATTGTTTCTCAAGAAAGGCCTTAAAGGCCAAGAACATGTTAAAGACTTCACTCCTAAGTTTTAAGAAGTATACCCAAGTGCGTTTGGAGAAATCATTAATGAAAGTTAATAAATACTTGTAGCCAGAGATTGAAACGACTGGAAGTGGACTACATAAATCACTGTGCACAAGTTGTAAAGGGGCTGAGGCATGCCAAGAGGCACATATTTCAAAACTATCCTGATGATCTTTTTTGAGTACACATCTCGAACAAACAACATCTCTACAAGATACCATATGAAGACCTGTCACCAAATTTTCCTTACATAGATTTTGAAGGGAGCAATAGTTTAAGTAACCAAATCGCTCATGCCAAAGTTTGCTCACTTGATCATTATGAGCAACAAATACCGAGGGAAGAGTTGATGACCCAAATTTGTTAAACTTATACAACCTTGTAGAATCATTAGCAATGCCAGTAGCAAAAATATATCTAGGATCTCTTAGGTCCTTAATTACAACATCATGAGGTGAAAATTCAACGATTTTACCTTCACCTGAATGAGTTATCTGATATACAGATAGAAGGTTACAAGATAAGGTAGGAACACATAATACATCATTAAATGGACCATTGTCTAGATGAATATTTCTAGTCCCTACAATACTAAGAGATCTATCATCACCAACATATATATTTTTGGTGTTACAATCATTTAAAGAAGAAAACATGGCTTTGTTTTTGGCCATGTGATAAGATGCTCCAGAATCAATGAGCCACTCATGAGAATGAGAAGAAGAAGATACATTTAGTGCATAACTAGAACGACATGCTTGATAACCACATGCAGAAAGTGTTATTCTTGAAGATGAATTTGAAGCTGAAGAGTGCTCCAAATGGATGTTATGCTTCTTCATTGCTGCTTCCAAAGCTTCCATCTTTTTAAAGCATTTGGATTCTAAGTGGCTATCATGATTAAAAAATTTTCAATGTCTATTAGTCTTCTTCCCTTTGTTTTTATTTGCCTTATCATTTTGTTGAATTGATTTTCCATTTTGAGACTGAAATTGCTTAGGACCCTTGTTTGGTTTATGACCATTCTTTTTAGGATGCTGCTTCTTAGGATTCTTTGAATTTGGTTGCTGCTGGCCTATTAAGGCTTTCTTAGAATAGTTTCCAATATTAAGAAGACCAAGATGTAAGAGTTTTTCTTGTTCTCTTATTAAAGAATCACAAAAGGCATCAAAAGAGGGGGACTGTTAGTCTTGTCCTTGAGAAATAAAGGCTTCTCTTGTAGAATGGAAGGTGGAAACAAACACAGAGTAGGCTGGTCTCAACTTATTAAGAATTGAATAGATAAGGCTACCATCTTATTTCTTAACCTTAACACCTTCCAAGAGAAGTCTAAGGGTCTTGAACTTGGAAAAAAATTATTCAATGAAAGAAAAATTATTTGGGTCCAATGTAAGCAACTCACTTTTGAGTCTTGGGCTCTAATTTCATTTTTAATTCCAAAAAATTTATTGAGTTGCTTCAATGCTTCATTAGGGGTATCAAGTTCTATGATATGGAATCTAAGGTCTGGAGAAATAGAGATCCCTATCAACCCACGTGCTTGACCTTGCCTATTTTCCCATTTGGCTTTCTTATCTTCATCTTTAGGTTTAGCCTCTTAGCCTAAGGCTATTCTATAAAGACCTTTACTTCTAAGTAAATCCTCAATGTAGGACAACCATTGAAGTAGTTGGTGCCGTCAAGAATAACTTGGCATTGAATTTCTATTTTAACAAAAACTGACGCTATAGATGCTGAAATTAAGTGTTCCAATGGAAAGATTCGAAAAATTAGGCCGATTAAAAAATAACGGCTCTGAAAATGACTTCCAGATGAAGAAGTTATGGCTTATTGAAGAAAATTTGTTGAAGATTGCGACGAAGTATGTGAATGTGTGGAAGTGAATGATAATGTTATATTTTAAAAAAAATCTGCCTCCCCCCCCCCTTTCCAAACTTAATCTAATTAACTCACTTTAAAAAAAGATTTTATGTGACCCATTTTTATAAATAAGTGAAAGTCACTTTTACAATGGTACTTTATTAGCTATCCACTAAATTGTATCTTAAATAAAAGATAAAGAGACTTTAGAATTATAAGTGACTCACTTTTTATAATGGGTGAGAATACTTTTACATAAAGTAACTTTAAAACATAAGTTACATGTGCTTTTTGAAAAAGTAACTCAACAAAAAGAAAGACTTGAACCCAAGACCTCTATTCTCATAAAGTAACTTTGGAGCAAGTGAGCTAGTTTAAAAGGTTTGTAATTTTTGGAAAAAAGGAAGGTTTTTTTTTTGTCACTGAAGCTTTGGAGTATGTGCTTACTCGAGAAAGCCATTTTTGCATACAAAACAAAAAACCACACAACCCAAAACGGACATGCAAACAAAAACCAAACCTTACAGTTTGAAGTTAGATTTTGTTGGAAACTAAATATTTTCTTGAATATTTCTGATTTTCCGAGATCACAGTAAGGCGTGGCGGAAAAGAGCATACGCATGAGAAAAATCCTTCTTTTCTATTTTTGATTTGCCCAGATCGCACAGAGTTGCAGGGAAAAAAGCATATACAGAAACGAAAGGTATGGATCCGGTAATAAAAAAACAAAGAGATAAATAAACTGAAATGAACAGAGAGATAAATAACTAAAATTGCAAATGAAGACTGTATATGTCCAGATCTTAAAAATGACATAGCTAGGGCTACCAGAAACCTTTTTGCGTGAAAAAAAGGGGTTCCTCGAGCAGTCCTCTCAGCTCGAAAGCAGTCAGAATCAGTAGATCTAGGAAACTATAGTTAGATGCAGTTGTCCCAGATTCAGATTTGAATCACCAACAGATGCGACCCTCAAATAGCTCTGATACCATGTAGGAATTTATAGGGTAAGTTCCTTAGATAGAACACCAAATAACACCACTCAGAAACAGATCACAGATCAGTACACCCGTGTTCTTAACATGGTTAAAACCCTCAAAGAGGGAAACAATCCACGACCTGAGCCAACGCAGCCACTTCAGGTAATTTATTAAGTAAAAGAAAGAAAATTTACATAAGCTTCTCTCATGAATGGTCACCTTACAAATGACCCTCCATGCTCTTTAAATATAGATCATGGAGCAATCGGGTGTTAAGCCACATATCAAGTGTTGGTAATACCGAGGAGAGAATGAACCATCTGATCACTTCATGTCTAGAACATATCGTGACCGTAAGATTATAAGTTAGAAAAAGTACATACTAAAGAAACACACTTTATCTGATTATACACTAGACCAAGTTATACTTAACTATTTCCTATGTGTCAGAATACCCTAACATCTTGCTCTATCTATTCAAAAGATAGTAAATTTTGAATTTATTTTTCTCCGAAGGTTTCTTGGTGCATCTCTTTTATATTAACGAAGCCTTAAGTCAAGTTTTATTTTGGTAGCTGCTCAAGAGGGTTCAAAGAATTATGAACTTTCCTAACAAGTCTATCTAACCTCCTTCTTTTCTTAAGTAGCAAAGATAGAACCAATGCCATTCTTTTCTCCCCTCTACTAAGTTTTTGAGGTTTTACCATTTGTGTAACTCCCTGTACAATATCTTATGTTGCTATAATTTCATTTAAATTTTCCTCATTTCCTTTTATAGCTACTCATCACTAATTGAAACGTTCCCAAATTTTCTAGTGACTGTTTCATCCCCTAAAGGAATGTCTTGACTAGGGTCATGGTTTCCAAGGAACCCTTCCCAAGTCTACTGAACTTGATTAAGACTCCTTATAATTAATAACTTGATAAGTCCATGATGACTTATGATTGAGACTTGGTCCTTGGAACCTGTTAACCTAGTAGTGGTCTCATGCAATAATGAATTGAGAAAGTAGGAAAGGTTTAGAGTTACCTTTTGCCTCAGGGATGCCACTAGTTTGAGATGACATCCCCTCACCACATTGTACCTTCTATCACATGTAATGTATCACTAGACGATTTGTTCTACTTCTTTCCATGGTTTTGACAATGAATTGGGGTTATACCCCTTTCCTTTTTTGATCAATTCTACACCAATATTAGAAACAAGAGGGCTGCACTTTGGAGAGAAGTGTGTATTTCGTACTACTTTTATCCTTCTATCAGAAGACCTGTTACTTCTGCTATTGCACCTTCACTTACTTGTATATGTATATTTCTCACTACTGTTGTGCCATTGTCTAAATTATCCGTGAATTATAATGCTACATCATTGTTGAAACCCTATAACTATTCAAAATACTCCATCCATCCAACTTGAATCAAGATGTTGCACACCTGTTCTGAAGCCTATAATTGAAAAAGTTCATATTGGACCAAATGGCCACCCATTATTACTATTAAACATGACCCAATTTTGCAGTTGGAAACAACATAATTAAAAATATTTGATAATAGTAATTTTGCATCGAGTATAGAGGCTTAGATATCATGACATGCAATAATGTTTGAAAATTTAGATAACAAGTCATTTTTCAGTGCTAACTTTCCCCCCAATAAAGGTAAAGGTCCTCTGCGGCTGTTAATTTGGTTTAAATAGGATGGCAGGTTTGGCACAATTGGAGGATAAGGGTGTATTAATGTAGTGCAATAGAGTAACCGTAAAAAAGAAAGCGTAATGTATTTGTGACATGTGAGGAAATCATTGAGATTTTTTTTGACTCGTGTGATGTAATGATAACTCGAATTATTATGATCCACGGAGGGTGTAGACAGAATAAAGGCATGCAAATATTTCTATAAAGAATAGATGGATGGAAACAATAGTTGCATCAAGTACATCATTAGAGAAAATAAAGGAGATTAATTTAGAATGCTAAATTTCCAAAAAAATATTCCTAGTATGTAGAATTATAATGAAAAACTCATGAACAACCAAAGATCACCACTTTCTAGGAGGATTTTATAGATGTCCATAATAAATTTAACGATATTTACTTATTAATTTTGAAGGAACAAAATAGCCAAGCTATATTCTAATTTTCACTTTTACTTCAATTCCATAGGCATGTCCTCTGCTACCACTAGACGTCCATAGCCACAACAAGGTTTCCTTTTTAACCCTTTGAGATGTCATTGTCCCATTTACTAAGGAATTATTTAAAATTTGTTTATATATATATACTATTATATAATTATATATTTTATATAGTATATAAAGCATTTACATAAGACCATTGTTCTGGCATGGTAACTAGTTAATAACAATGCCATTAACTAGAGATAATGAGATGAACAATCTAGTTCATGATGAGACCTATTGTCCTTTGACCTGAAGGCCAAAGGTCGTTACCCTGGCTAATGTCACTCCACTAGTTCCTATGATCATGGTAGGCTAGCTTGTGATGAGACCTCATATCCTGTATTAATTTGTGATTTTTATTGATCATAGTGGATTACTTAGTAAATGGGGTGGCATGTCAACTCCTTAAGAGCTAGGGATGGTGTAAAAAGTATGATAATAATTAATTTTTTAGCTTGCTAATTTTGTCCTTAAAACTTCTGATCGTATAATCTTTAGATATTGGAGTGAAAGAATGCTCCTTAAGTGGTGATGGGAGGAATGCATCATGAGTATTTTTATGAATTTTCTACAGTATCAAAAGGGATTTAAAATCATGGAAATTTTAGAATTTTGATAATGATTCCTCATCAAGAAATCTCCAATGATAACCATTAAAAAAGATAGTTTTCCACATCATATGAAAGGAAAGCTAAAAAAAATATTCCTTACCCTTAATAAGCTAGTGGGAATGATAATTGCATGTGAAGAAACAACAATTGTGGTTAAGGAAACAACACTGTGACTAAGGAAACAATGAATAAGATGATGGAAACAACAATTGTGATAAATGAAATAATGAATGTGACTAAGGAAATAACAAATGTGATTGAAATATCAATGGTTTTTTCATATTTATCATAAAAACAAATTAAAATTATTTACATTTTGTACAAAATAAAAAAAATATTTCAAAGAAAAATTTACCTGGTTGTGACTGCGGGGAAATTTCCTCAGTCAGCTACAACCTGCAAATTGGTGTCATTATCAATTTCATGAAGGAAAGATTCTCAAGTGGCTGATGGTACAGACAGATTCGATGACCATTGACAAGGCACGAAATACCAAAATTATTGAATGTGGTAAGGCATACCATTCCCTTGTCATAAACCTCAGTAATTTCGCAAAGGCCAAGCAACCTTTTTCGAAATTTACTTGGAAAGTCTTCGAATCCAGAGTCGTATAACAATGCCCAATCCCCTTTCTGAAAGTTTTTCTTTTTTATCAACCGATCATTCCATTTAGATCTCTATTTCTGAATTATGGTAGTACGTTGTAAAGCAAGAAGACACATTTCATCCAGTTCATTGAGTTGTTGTAAGCACCATTTTTGTGCTTATGTAAGATCCAATCTAACTTCCTTGGCAGTTCTAAGAGTCTTAACTTCGAACTCAATCGGAAAAATGGGCTTCTTACCGAAAATGAGCTAATAAGGTGAATAGCCAATGGTATTTTGCCAAGTTGTTTGATAGGCCCATAAGGCTTTTGGAAGCTTGACATCCCAATATTGGTAATTTATAGATACTGTTTTAGTTAAAATAAACTCTAAGACTTTATTGGTGCTTTCCACCGGGCCATTCGCTTGTAGATGGTAAGAAGAAGTGATTTTGTGCTTAATGTAGTAATTTTGTAGCGTGGTTGAAATTTTATGAGCAGTGAACTGTGATCCCCCATTTATTACAAGCTCTCGAGGCAGCTCATATCGAACAAATAGCTTAGACAAAAAATTAATGACTGCTTCTTTCGTGGTAGAGAGTGCTACGACTTCCAAACGTTTAGTCACATAATATATACAAACTAGAATATATGTTTTCTGATTTGAAGGTGGATTAAAGGGGAATACAAAGTCCATTGCCCATCATTTAAACAAATCAAATACAATTTGTGGTTGAAGGGGAATTTCATCACCTTGAATTGGATGAGCCATCCTTTGGTAGCTATCACAACTCTAGACAGATTTCTTTGCATCTTTAAATATTGTGGGCCAAAAATAACCCATATGTAATACCTTGTGTTTAGTTTTATGATTAGCAAATGGACCTCCATAGGGAACATCATGACATGCACCGATGATATCATAAATTTCATCTTCTCTAACACATCTTCGAATTTTAAGATCAAAACCTATATGATAAAGGTAATTGTCCATCCATGAAAAGCATGCGCTACGCTGAATAATAAGCTTCTTTTCCCAGGATGAAAGGTGTTATGGTAGTTTCCCAGCTACCAGATAATTTGTAACATTAGTGTACCAAGGAATTTTTATTGTTATAGTAAAAAAATGTTCATCCGGGAATTGGTCCTTAATTGGGGAGGAATTGACTACAGTTGGAACTCTTGATAAGAATTTTACAACAAGGTTCACTTTTCCTGGTCAATCCTTTCTAGTAATGTCAAAATTTTGCAATAACAGTAAGCAATGAGCATTCTACCATTAGTAACATTTTTTTTAGCTAAATAATGAATGGAAGAATGGTCAGTGTACAAAAAAACTAGATATCCCATTATATAATGGAAAAATTTATTTATGGCATAAACAACAACCAAAAATACTTTTTTCTGTCATAGTATACTTTAACTTAGCTCGCGTAAGGTTTTTGCTAATGTACTAAATTTCATAAGGCTTTTTTATCCTCTTCTTGTCCAAGGACTTCTCCTATCGCCATATTTGATGCATCTGAGGACATATGGAATGGTAGATTCTAGTTTGGTCTTCGCAATGCAGGAGCTATTGAGATAAAATTTTTCAGATCTTCAAAAGAAATGTCACATTTATCATTCCACTCAAATTCTACATGTCCATTTAATACATACAATGATGCTGCAATTTTTGGAGAAAATTCTATAAACCGATGATAATAACTAGCATAACCAAGGAAAATATATACCTATGTTTGCATTCGAGGGGTAGGGAGTTTAAGAATTGTCTCGATCTTAGTTGGGTCTACCTGAATGCTTGTAGTAGAAATAAAATGTCCTAGAACTATGCCCTTTGTCATCACCATATGACATTTTTCATGACTGAGGCACAACCTAGTAGCTATGCATCATGTAATAACCTTCTAAATATTATGCAAAACTTGGTCCAAAGCATTACCATAAGGAGTAAAATCATCCATATATAGTTCAAGTTCTTCATTAATTAAATCAGAGAAAATATTGAGAATTTCCCTTTAAAAAGTGGCTGGTGCATTACACAGACGGAATCGTAAGACTCTATATGAAAGTGTTCCCCATGGACAGGTGAACATAGAATTATCTTGGTCTTCAGGGGCAATTTGTATTTAATTATATACGCTGAACCCATCTGGGAAAGAAAAATATTTCTTTTCAGCAAGAGTGTCAAGGACTTGGTCCACAAATGAAAGAGGAAAATTATCCTTCTGAGTAGCTTTATTTAGTTCTCTATAGTCGACACACATTCTTTGCCATTTTTTTAGGGACTACTACTAGTGGTGAAAAACACTGACTATCAGAAATAGGATATATGAAATTAACATCAAGAAGGTTTTGAGGTTCTTATTTTACTATGTCCCTGAGGTGTGGATTTAATCTTCTTTGAGGCTGGTGAATAGCTCAGTCACATTTCTCAATATAAATATGATGTGTGAAAAGTTGTGGATCGATGCCCTTCATATCAAAATATTCCTAGGAAAAGCCTATTTATATTTTTGAATAATTTGAATCAACCTTTCATGCTGAAGGCCATTAAGGTTGGCGTTAATATTCAAGGTATTGTCAGGCTCAATTTCAATGGGAATTATATTGTGAACTACAATCATGGGTATATGTTCAGTGTTCAAGTCCTCTATTGGATCTCCTTGGGTTTCATTGTCAAGCACAACTTTCAGAGTTTGACAGGGTGGGTTCCCAAGAGTGGAAGGTTGATTAATAAACCCATTAATTATATCATCCTCGGTCTATCTTTTAAAGATAAGAGATTTGTCGACAATAAGAGGAGAGCATAAATTTCCTTCCTCATATTCGAGTGGGGAACATCTAAAATTTTCAGTCGAAGTGCTGGGTCTAACGAGAGGGTATAAGATAAGATTCTTGATAGGCAGTCCTTTAGTGATTTTCATACTTCCGGGTTGACACCCAATGTACGCGCCTGAAGTGGCAAGCCACAGAATGCTTAATATCAAAGGGTGTCCTTCTATTTTTTTTTAGGATTAAGGACTAAAAAATACATTGGGTATTCCCAGGAATCTACAGAAATAATGAAATCGTCTAAATTCCCCTCCAGTTTTACTATTGATTTGTTAGCTACTTCGAGCATGGTTGGAGTCAATTTAAATCTAGTTATTCCAAGGAGTCCACAAGTTTCAAGTGTTATAATATTTATGGCCACTCCCAGGTCCACTAAAGTGTTTGGGAAATTATATTCCCGAATTTGGACAATGACTACAAGGTTTCATATTTGATGGGTATTTATTTTCCCAAGATGAGATCAAAGAGTTTCCCTAAAACATGGACTGTAGGAGAGTATTTTGGCTTCCTACCAAGGTTCTTAACAAATAATTAAATGGTTTTAGCATAAATGGGTATTTCTCTAATAGCTTGTCGGAGAGGGATTTTAATACATAATTTTTGTAATTCCCCTAAGAGATCAAATTCAAGGTAGACAGGTGATTTTACTATGGCTAATCTCTCAGGGAACTGAGGAGAAGTATCTGTAATCTTAATGGGTTCCTATTTTTTTGTTGGTTTACTAGACAATTATGCTTCAATATTCATTATGGTAGGATGAGAATTTTTTTTGAAGACTACTCCTTAGCAGGTTTGCCAATTTTTGGTTGCTCTTGATTTTTTAAGTGATCTTCTAGAAAGATGGTTCTCCCAGATATCAGACATAGTTCGTTACATTCCTATGAAGAAGGGGGAGTATCCGAATTTTCGAGAATTTGAAAAAAATACACAAGTCTATTATTTGGTTTCAGATTTGGCTGTGCAGGTAGATGTTATGAAACCAGCTCACAAAAATATAGAAAAGATAGATCAACGCCTTAGAATTCTGCCTCTTCGAGGGGGAAACCTCCTTTACATTATACAAATGAACAATTCTTGGATGATACAAATGACAAGACCTCATTTCTATATATATGAGTCTAAGGGGTCATACTATAATCATAGTCGACATAACAATAATAATGTAAGGGCACAATAATAAAAATAGTGGGATTCTATGGGGCACAATAATAAAAATATGGAGACTACATGGGTACAAAAATATAATAAGGGGGTTGTACTAATAACAATAAGGGGTTACACTAGTAGTAGAGGGGCCTAACATGCCCCTCTCCGTCAAAAAGTGTTGTCCTCAACACTTGAGTAGTTCTTGATGCTTCTGTATAAAATCCTTGTCCTCCCATGTGGAATCTTCAGCAGGTAAGTTCTTCCATTGATGAGATACTCTGAAATTGATCGATTTCGTAGTTGTCATGTTCTTGTTTCTGCGACTGCCCCAGGTTCCAATATGATTTTTCCTTCCTCTTCAAGTTCTGGCAATATTGTTTGAATTGGGATCTTCTGCAACTTTTGAATGAATGGCCACACTTCTTCATCCTTCTTCCATTCATCCCTTGCTTCATTTATCCAATCTGGTTGGATAATAGAAATAGCACAAAACAATGCTTCCACATCCTCATCATTTCTTGAGAGTGCAT